>OZ010668.1:5089857-5292357 GCA_963932185.1 Troglohyphantes excavatus
GATAGATAGATAGATAGATAGATAGATAGATAGATAGATAGATAGATAGATAGATAGATAGATAGATAGATAGATAGATAGATAGATAGATAGATAGATAGATAGATAGATAGATAGATAGATAGATAGATAGATAGATAGATAGATAGATAGATAGATAGATAGATAGATAGATAGATAGATAGATAGATAGATAGATAGATAGATAGATAGATAGATAGATAGATAGATAGATAGATAGATAGATAGATAGATAGATAGATAGATAGATAGATAGATAGATAGATAGATAGATAGATAGATAGATAGATAGATAGATAGATAGATAGATAGATAGATAGATAGATAGATAGATAGATAGATAGATAGATAGATAGATAGATAGATAGATAGATAGATAGATAGATAGATAGATAGATAGATAGATAGATAGATAGATAGATAGATAGATAGATAGATAGATAGATAGATAGATAGATAGATAGATAGATAGATAGATAGATAGATAGATAGATAGATAGATAGATAGATAGATAGATAGATAGATAGATAGATAGATAGATAGATAGATAGATAGATAGATAGATAGATAGATAGATAGATAGATAGATAGATAGATAGATAGATAGATAGATAGATAGATAGATAGATAGATAGATAGATAGATAGATAGATAGATAGATAGATAGATAGATAGATAGATAGATAGATAGATAGATAGATAGATAGATAGATAGATAGATAGATAGATAGATAGATAGATAGATAGATAGATAGATAGATAGATAGATAGATAGATAGATAGATAGATAGATAGATAGATAGATAGATAGATAGATAGATAGATAGATAGATAGATAGATAGATAGATAGATAGATAGATAGATAGATAGATAGATAGATAGATAGATAGATAGATAGATAGATAGATAGATAGATAGATAGATAGATAGATAGATAGATAGATAGATAGATAGATAGATAGATAGATAGATAGATAGATAGATAGATAGATAGATAGATAGATAGATAGATAGATAGATAGATAGATAGATAGATAGATAGATAGATAGATAGATAGATAGATAGATAGATAGATAGATAGATAGATAGATAGATAGATAGATAGATAGATAGATAGATAGATAGATAGATAGATAGATAGATAGATAGATAGATAGATAGATAGATAGATAGATAGATAGATAGATAGATAGATAGATAGATAGATAGATAGATAGATAGATAGATAGATAGATAGATAGATAGATAGATAGATAGATAGATAGATAGATAGATAGATAGATAGATAGATAGATAGATAGATAGATAGATAGATAGATAGATAGATAGATAGATAGATAGATAGATAGATAGATAGATAGATAGATAGATAGATAGATAGATAGATAGATAGATAGATAGATAGATAGATAGATAGATAGATAGATAGATAGATAGATAGATAGATAGATAGATAGATAGATAGATAGATAGATAGATAGATAGATAGATAGATAGATAGATAGATAGATAGATAGATAGATAGATAGATAGATAGATAGATAGATAGATAGATAGATAGATAGATAGATAGATAGATAGATAGATAGATAGATAGATAGATAGATAGATAGATAGATAGATAGATAGATAGATAGATAGATAGATAGATAGATAGATAGATAGATAGATAGATAGATAGATAGATAGATAGATAGATAGATAGATAGATAGATAGATAGATAGATAGATAGATAGATAGATAGATAGATAGATAGATAGATAGATAGATAGATAGATAGATAGATAGATAGATAGATAGATAGATAGATAGATAGATAGATAGATAGATAGATAGATAGATAGATAGATAGATAGATAGATAGATAGATAGATAGATAGATAGATAGATAGATAGATAGATAGATAGATAGATAGATAGATAGATAGATAGATAGATAGATAGATAGATAGATAGATAGATAGATAGATAGATAGATAGATAGATAGATAGATAGATAGATAGATAGATAGATAGATAGATAGATAGATAGATAGATAGATAGATAGATAGATAGATAGATAGATAGATAGATAGATAGATAGATAGATAGATAGATAGATAGATAGATAGATAGATAGATAGATAGATAGATAGATAGATAGATAGATAGATAGATAGATAGATAGATAGATAGATAGATAGATAGATAGATAGATAGATAGATAGATAGATAGATAGATAGATAGATAGATAGATAGATAGATAGATAGATAGATAGATAGATAGATAGATAGATAGATAGATAGATAGATAGATAGATAGATAGATAGATAGATAGATAGATAGATTCGGTGTTTTTCAATTCGGTGTTTTTCCTACATTCATGGGGCTAAAGTAACCTGCTATTAAATAAACGACCAAATTCACGCACTTTTGTTAACAGTCATAAATGAAATTGGAAGCAATATTAAAAATAACAGCATAAAAAGCGTCCGTAATACCATAGCCAACAATTTTCAGTTGCACTCTGTACATCTGCTTGAAAATATTATCAATTTTCCAATTTTTGTCTTTTATCGCTTTTTGGCGTAGATTTCAACTAAAATAACAAACGTCCACACTTTCACATATGGTATATCGCTTTGTGTTAAAGTATATATATAAATATATGTTTGGTAAACAAATAAGCAAATATATCCGAAAACTTTAATTAGGCTAAGCTGAATAGAATACAATATACGAGGAACATACAAAAAAAACGTCAATATATATATATATATATATATATATATATATATATATATATATATATATATATATATATATATATATATATATATATATATATATATATATATATATATATATATATATATATATATATATATATATATATATGTATATATATATATATATATATATATATATATATATATATATATATATATATATATATATATATATATATATATATCAGAATGCTCGACCCTGCAGATTCACTAGTGATAGTGCGGAAAACTCTTATTTTCTACGTGATTCCGCATTGTCACTAAACGAATCAGTGTATCTGCGGAGTAACTAGTGAATCTGCAGGTACTTATGACTTATGACTGCAGTCCTAGGCCCCCGATCTATACCGAAGGTTAACAGGTATTGGCCCAAGACTGCTGCGTAGTCTGATTTGGGACAATTATTAACATACATAAAAAAATGTAATTCTTCTCCTTGGTTAAACAATGAATTACTTGCACAGTAAACCCTCACCACAGCGACTCCTCACGGGGCCAGCACTAAATGGTCTTAAAACTTAAGTCTATACAATGAATGAAATAAAAGAAAATATTTACACGGCTTCCGCATTTTCACGGTAACTTTCTAAACATCCACTCCATGACCAACGTGATGTTAATTCAGCCGTCTAGTTTCAAAACCCGATAGATCTATTTTTATAATTTTTACATGAAGTGGCAAAACCGATTGTAAGCCCCGGACTATTCGATCTAAACCCATGACTTTGTATTGGATTTAGAAACATTTGGTCAATACCGGTCTTTGCAATGTGATGTAATGTATTGAAAACATATAGAAAATAAAAATGCTTTGCCTAAAATGTGGATATAGTTGTTTTGTACCTAGATGACTCAATTGTTAAAATTTATCTTACATAAACCCTTTTTTTATGGTATGTAGGGCTTCATTTACCAGAAATAATATATTTTTGACTCTCTTGGTATTCAGTAATGTCCAATAGCCAAATATGCTCTAGTGTGACGTTAATTTAACTAACCAACTATATTTTAGGTAAAACAAAAATGATCAGTCTAATATCGTGTCATACAGGCTGGCAACATCTTGCCAGAAATAATAGAACTAGTAATTCCTTATATTTAAACAGAATATTAATATGGCAAATGTAATAATCAATTGGAATCTTGTTGTTGAAGGTATGTCTTACGACATGTGTTGAAATAAATCTTGAATAAATTTGCACTTTAAATTTCAGGTGTTTATTTATTTAAGATACATTTTCATTCTAATTCGACAATGAATTTACAAAGTAATTTTCAAAACATGGAAATGCTTTTAAACTTTAATCGTAAAACACATTTCTAGAAAGTTATGTTATAGATGGATGGAACATGAATTTCGCATATCAGTGTGCCCCTAATGGAAAAGCCTCATTTTATAAGAATAACTGTTATACTTTTAAAAGTATTTTTTGTAAGAACACATAAGGTTCCCTAAAATATGCAAAAAATTATTCAAATAATAAATTAACTTCGTAATTTGTAATTATTGTTAGAAAAAAAAGTTTTCATTAAAACAATAGGTGTATTCCAAAAATGTTGCATATTATATGCAAACTTAAGCCCATATGAACAACTAAAAAGTAAAGAAATATACAATTAATTAAAAACTATATATATTTACTACACAGACTGTGTGATACATATACATACAGCATAATAGCCGTTATTATTATTATTATTATTATTAAGCTTTTATTTAACTATGTCTGCTGCTGCATCCCAAATGTTGTAGCAAAAATGCTTAATACACATGACAATAAAGTATTTAGTAATAAAATTGTTAATTTTTATTTTATAATGATTTTTTTTAAATTTAAGAATTGGATTTTGACGTGGTACAACTTACTACGAGCAAAAAGGACGTAATTTCGATGCTTTGAAATGGATGCGTAACACACAGCAGCTATTTTACTAAAAACTGAAATTACAATTTTAATATTTTCCGAAAATCCCTTATTAGTATTGATAGTATGTATTAAAAGACAAACAAAAATGATATTCCTATTGATATTCAGATGAAAGCAGTTTAATGCAGATTACATTTCTTTGAATTTCATTAATTTATTTTATTATCATATTAATTTCGTTGTAAAAATTACTTTTAGCACCATCACTTGGTGCCAAAAATTATAAATGTTAATATTTTAAAAATTATTCTATTAATTGTAATTTTTAATTAAACTATAAATTTTATTCTATTAATTGTACTACTAAGTGTTAATAAAATATTGTTCTAAAATAAAATAAATAAAGGGACATGCACTAAAAGCTATAAAATATTAGTTAGCTTTTATATTAGTTAATTTATAGAGCAATAATTTATTTTTTTAACTTTGTAGTACAATTGATAAAATAAAAGATTGTTTTTTAAAAGAAATTTTACATTTAATTTTATATCTTTAACGGCAAACAACAATATAAAAAATTATTAGCTTTTTATAAACCTACAAAACAAATAAAAATGAATAATTTGTTTTTATTTACTTTGAAAATAATCCTCTATGAAGGCGTATGAAAAAAATATCAAAGTGTACTAAGATTTAAAAAATACTTCATCTAAATATCATATTCCTTTATCATTCTCTCAATGCATAACCGCCTGACAAAAGCCTCATCCAATGGTCGATATGTCCGACCCGACATATCTGTATACACCTTCCCCCTCCCCCACGTCGGTTTCTATTTCACTTCAGATCTCACACCCCCCGGACTCCGATCGCTTGTCAAAGCGGATTAGTCGAACGTCGCGATCGGGATTATTTTAGAAGTGACGTCACATTTTTTCCCCTTGTTCCCTACAGCGTCCCTTTTAGCCAGCGTTTGTTTACAAAACATCGGGTAATTGAATTTGTTTTGTTTATTGTGTGACGCATGTCAGATTAGTGAGTGGGGGTATGTGCGAGTCTTAAATAAAAGTCGGTAAATCGACTATTTAATAAGGATTTATTAGCGAATGTTTATTGAATGAATTTTTTTTTGTCTCGCGCACGGATGCCATTTTTTTTTTACTAATATATTACTTTTACTTTGTTTTACTGATAATTTTTTTTTTCTGACAAAGTTTTAAAACAGGTTTGTAAAACGAAAAATAAAATGTTTTTAATAAAATGTGCGTTTTTATTGAACTTTTTTTATAACAGTTTTTAAAAAAAATAATGTCAAAACTTTAACGACAGAGTATGAAATAATATTTTTTTTCAAATTTAATAGGCATTCCATGTAATGCCAAAATTATGAACCGATACATTACTTTCTCTAATAAAATTTCTAAGGTCACGAGGTCAAGGCACCTGATTTTCGAAGGTTCAATTACAGCTCTTTCCTGACCCTTTTCAATATAAAAATCAAACACCCGCCTTCTAAAGGTTTTAAGCGTAATTTATAGCAAACTATTTATTTCCTTGTTGCAAGTGCAGGGTTATATATTAATAAATAGAGAACTATAAATAATATTAAAAATAAATCGATTATTCCGAATTTTGTACGCCAGTCATTCTATGAAAGGCCTGCGTTTCAGACATTGATTGTAAAATTAATTTAAATTTAAATTGAATTCTTGCATTTTAGTTATATGGATCAAATTACATAAAAAAACATTGATTAATATTATTATTTTGTTAAAGTTCTGTAATATATAAATATATATAAAGATATATATATATATATATATATATATATATATATATATATATATATATATATATATATATATATATATATATATATATATATATATATATATATATATATATATATATATACAGAGAGAGAGAGATATTTTGTAAAAAATGTATTGCATTGAAGAAAAAAAAACGTTCATCCTTAAATTTCATTTATATTAATTTGGCATTGATTGTAAAATTAATTAAATTTAAATTCAATACTTACATTTTATTTATTTGGATCAAAATTATATATAAAAACATTAATTAGTATAATTATTTTGTTAAAGTTCTCTAGATTACATATATATATATATACATATATATATATATATATATATATATATATATATATATATAGAGAGAGAGAGAGAGAGAGAGAGAGAGATATATATATATATATATATATATATAGATATATAGATATAGATAATTTGTAAAACATGTATTGCTTTGTAGAAAAAAAAACATTCATCCTTAAGTTTCATTTAGATTAATCAGGCATTGATTGTAAAATTAATTTAAATGTAAAATGAATTCTTGCATTTTATTTATATGGATCAAAATTATATAAAAAAAAACATTGAATAATATTAATATGTTGTTAATGTTCTGTAAAATATATATATGACATATAAAATTTGTAAAAAATGTATTTCATTGCAGAAACACAACATTTATCTTTAAGTTTCATTTAGATTAATTTTAATGTGAATGCCAATCCCCAAACCTTGTCACGTGTATTTAAAAATGTCGGCACTGGAAACTAAAAAAAAAGTGATACCCCTTTAAAAAACTTTAAATAAACTTATGATTCCCATTTACCATCCTTCAGAAGAGATCATTAAAAGGGATCTTTCCGAACACCCCCACCTCACGCGGGTTCCCATTTTATTTCCACCGCCATGCCCTAATGCCTTTTTGAACGCCCCAAAGCGCCTTTTTATCTCACCCTTGTATGAAGTTGATGTGTCGATACCAGCCAATGATTTATTCTTTTGGCGAGATACTATCGGCCGAAGATGGGAAGATTTGCATTTATGTTTTTCCCTTGTCGGTTTTTATCTTTGTGTTTTGGTGGTGAGTTCTCTTTTTTTTCTTCTTGATGGAAGACTTTATCTATCATATCCTCACCGCACCTTTGTTTATTACTATTTTTTCAATTTATTTTAAACTATTTTGAAACGTGGAGTAGTAATTTTTTTTTAATATTTCAAAGGTAATTTGTGTCCAAAATAATTGTTTCATAAAATTGGAGTGTGTACGTAAACAAGTGATAGTGTCTAGAAGATAAAAAACCTTTAAAAAGACACAGTCCCCACCCCTCAAATATGTAAAATTCCCTATTTTTTTTGTTAATTTGTTAAATCAGGACTTTTTTAGGTATGTTAGCAAAATTCTTGAACTGTATCTATGTTTTTAATGAGTTGTTTGAGATTTCATGTTGCATGATGATTACGTTGTACTTTTTTCTAGAAACGAAAACTTAAAATCCTTTTTTTTTTTGGTTCTCTTTGATATTAAGTTTTCCGAAACGCTAATTATTTTTTATTATTAATGGATAAATGCATAATTGATAAAGCATATTGTAAATAACTACCCAGGTAGCACGACCATATGGGCCCACTTGGGTTGGTAATGGGATATCCATATGGGCCCTGCTGGGCAGCCCATGTGGATCCAGAAAGAAGTGACCCCTTTTGTTCTATACTGGCCCTGGCCCAGTTGGGGTTTTCCCACATGGGCCCATGTAGGATTACTCAATTGGCCCAGATGGGATTTTCCATCTGGACCCGCATGGGAAAACCCAACTGGGCCAGTATGGAACAAAAGGGGACGTTTCTTTCTGGATCCATGTGGACTGCCCATCAGGACCCATATGGATAAACTATATTGCCCAGTATGGGGAATTCCATATGGGTCCATGTGGGGCAACCCAACTGGGCCAGTATAGAACAAAAGGGGCCGTTTCTTTCTTCCGCGGTTTTCTTTTTTTCTGCCGCTGTCCATCCGGGCCCATATGGATAACTTATATGGACCTGTGAGGGTTCACTACATGGATTCAAATGGGTTTCTCCACACTGGCCCATCTAGATTTGGACACTATACATGGCCAATGAGTTAGTCAACTTAGAACACTATTCTAAATGGCTATAATTTCTTGAAATGGTGAATCTAAAGGAACCGTGTATTCTAATATTTTACCAATGTCATAATATAAATAAGAATTCTTTAAATATTTTAATACTTTGTTTAATGACAATTTTAAGAAAAAAATGTAATTTGATAACGTAGTATTAACACATGTATTTAAATTAACCTGTCTTTCAATTTAAATTGGCGATTTATATTGTTAAATGTCTATAAAATTCTTATTTATATGACAATTGAAAAATTGGTAATATTGAAATACACCAAATAGATTTTTTGAGTTACACCATTTAAAGAAATTATAGATTAGAATAGTGATCCACGTTGGCTAACTCATTAGCCCTTATGTAAAGTGTAAAATAATAAATAGGCCACAGTAAAGAAACCCATTTGTACTAAAATTGACGATGTGAGTGCAATTCCAAGTATCGCCAGTGATGAATATCTTAACTTCTTAAAATCATGTGCAATTAACAATATTTACTGACAAGTTGGTTTACTGACATCTACTGACATCTTGCCATTGTACAGAGGTTTAGTAGGGCCACATCTTGAGTATGCTGTACAGTTCTGGTCACCATATCTCAAAAAAGACATTGAATTGTTGGAGAAAATTCAGCACAGGGCTACTAAAATGGTTCAAGGGTTTTCAGGCATGAATTATGAAGATATATTAAGAAATTTGAATATGTATACTCTGGAAGAGAGAAGGGTTAGGGGAGATTTGATTCAACTATTCAAATTTATCAAACAAGGAGATGTGGAGGGTTTAGATTTTAATATGAGTGATATAACTAGAGGTCATGGGTTTAAGTTAAACAAATCCCATTTTAATCGGGAAGGGAGAAAACACTATTTCTATAATAGGGTAATAGACAAATGGAACAACTTACCAGTGAATATTGTTAATTGTAAAGGAGTAACGGATTTTAAAAAGAAGTTAAATATGCATTGGGGGATAGTTAGGAGGTACTAGATGAACCAACCTTGTTGGGCCTTGAGCCTGTTGTTGGTCGTCAATATTTTTATTTGTATTTGAGAATTAGCTCTATGAGTATTAGTTTTTATTTAACTTACTAAAGTAAAAACTTTAATAATAATTAAAAATATTTAAAAAAAAAATTAAATTACTAAGTTTAAACTACTATTAGTTTTATTTAAATTACTAAAGTCAAAACTTAAAAAGAAATAAAGAAAAAATATATAGAAAAATAATAAATTACTATGGAAATTAGCTCTATAAGTATTAATTTTTATATTACTTACTAAAGTCAAAAATTAAAAAAAATATATTAAATAAATGAGTTTGAGTTCTAGGCAAAATTGTGTGTTATTATGAACAACCCTTTATATGAAATCAAATACATATTTTATACAGAATGTTATGCTAATTATTATGTATATAAATCGTAGCATTTGAGAAAAAAAAATTTAAATGTATATATTTTAAAAAAAACTTAAATTTTTAATTAAATAAATAAGTGTACATTAAAAAAAATTATATAAACAATTTTATCATTTGTGTGTGAAATATTGTTTTTATATATGAACGGCCAAATTATTATAACCACATGACGTTTTCGAGTAAATGAGTTACCACGTCACACCGTTTCCGCCTGAGAGGGAGAGATGCATACAACTGTTTTCTTACAACGTTAGTAAAAGCATTTTGTTCAAACAGGTATCGGTAAAAAACTGGATTTGAAGTCGGAGCGATATTTCGGGTGCTCGGGGTCATGGTGTGAGCATCATGAAAACTTCTGCATTTGTGAAATGTTCATAAGCAGCAGTAATGAAAGAGTTCAAAGATTGCACTGTTAGCCGAAAATCTTAGTCTCAACGTGAAACATGTGGCTGTTAGTAGCAGGTGCTTAGTGAGGGCCATCCGAATGGAAACAGTGCAGTAAATTTCAACAGATTTTAATCAATGACCCCTTAAAGGATATATGGACGCACTATTCTCCGTACACTTCAGCGTATGGGAAATGGAAGATATAGAAAGTGGGTATATTCATAATATTTTGAGCACTCAGTGTATAAATTTAAATAATATATATTAAAACTTAGATTCAAAAAGTCAAAAAAATAAAATAATGTTTAGGTGGCCCCCGTAAAATGCATAAAAAAATCGCAATGAGTTCCTGCGATTGGTCCACACCGTTTTTTATTTGGGCATTATTTATTTACTTCTCCTATGTTTATAAGTCAGCAATTTTTAAGTTGCTCCTAAAATTGATATGGGTTGACCTTCTGACGCTCATAGCCGTATATATTACGTCCATGGATTTCCAGATTTTTTACCGATGCACGCATTTATAAAATTCATAAAATTAGATCATTTTACTATGCATTTTTTTTAATTTAAAGGTTTGATAAACAGTTTACAAGTTATATCTTTACAATGTTTTTTTAATAATATAGAGAAGCATGCCCAGGAAAAATTATTTAAACATACGAGAGGTAAAACCAACTTTACGATTAAAAAAATCGTTTGAGCGACGATGGGTAAAACCTATATAAAATGTATGCTAAGCGACCTGCATTCAAAATCAAATATATAATAATTTTGCAAATCGAAGAAAACTGAAAAAACGTTTGGTAGGTATATTCATTTATATAGACTTGCGGATTTTCAAATTTTAAAATAAAAGTCATATTTTTGAAAATATCAATTTCTATTCAAATCTGTTCAGTTTTTAAAAAAGTTTTCTGTTATTAAAGTTAACTCTCATCTAACTATATATATATATATATATATATATATATATATATATATATATATATATATATATTTATATATATATATATATATATATATATATATATATATATATATTTATATATATATATATATATATATATATATATATATATATATATATATATATATATAATATATATATAATATATATATATATATATATATATATATATATATATATATATATATATATATATATATATATATATATATATATATATATATAAATATATATATATATATATATATATATATATATATAATATATATATATATATATATAAATATATATATATATATATTATTTATATAAATATTTATTTATATATATATATATATATATATATATATATATATATATATATATATATATATATATATATATATATATATATATATATATATATATATATATATATATATATATATATATATATATATATATATATATATATATAAATATATATATATATATATATATATATATATATATATATATATATATATATATATATATATATATATATATAATATATATATATATATATTATTTATATAAATATTTATATATATATATATATAATATATATATATATATATATATATATATATATATATATGTATATATATATATATATATATATATATATTTATATATATATATATATATATATTTATATATATATATATTATATATATATATATATATATATATATATATATATATATATATATATATATATATATATATATATATATATATATATTAGTTTAAGTTTTCGGATATATTTGCTTATTTTTTTACCAAACATATATTTCCATATATACTTTAACACAAAGCGATATACCACATGTGGGTGTTTTCATGTATATATAGAATTTACCATAAAAAAAAAATAGTATACTGGTTTTACGTTAACTTTCAGGAATAATTTAGATATTGGATGCGACCAACTAACTATTCTGTTTGAGATTTCATGGTAATGGTTTTCCCTTTGATGCCGTCGACATTTTGTAGGACCCTCGGAAATCAAACCTCGGACTCATTGTACCGAGGTGGGATGATGATTGCATTAAACTAACAGGGGGATCCCGTGTCATTGAATTTGGTGGTACGTGGGAATTGTAACTGAATTAGTTGTTGGCAGCAGACTTTGACTAGTTAGATCTGAATTAATGACAGTTTGGGGTTCACCATTATTCGAGAAGGCAATACTATTTATAAAGTACTAGGTAGCTTACATCAATAATTGCTAAAAAATATGTTCAACTATCTGTTACCCGCAGTATATAATAAATATTACCCCATGGGTTCGCTCCTTTCGTTTATTACTTATATTTCATTATCAAATAAGGCAAATTAACTGGTATATTGTTCATACATTTTCGATTATTAGCTTTATAGTTAGTTTTCCAGAGGAAGAACAATTTTCTGAAATAGTTGTTTCGCCAAAACAATTTTTGATCGCCAACTTTAAAATGTTCGAAACATTAAATTTATATTAATTTATTTTAAACTATTTTATTGTTTTCAATATTTTTTGATTTTATAAAAAAAATTTACAACAATGTATATACTATTTTTTTAATGGCCATTTAAAAAAATATTGCTTCTAAAATCTAATAAACGGCTAGAAAACTGGACAACATTTTAATATATCAAAACTCAGGGACAAAGTTAGATAATGAGTAGTAATTATATACAATGTTTCAGAATGTCCGAGCAGTGGCAGATGGTTTTTTGCTTGCTACATACATTCATCTTATCATTTAAGATACCAGAACGAAGTGAAGAAGTTATAAAAAGAAGTAATGTTAAAAAGGTGTGTCAAAGAATGGAAAGTAGGATAATTGAATTGTAATAACTTAGTGAAATCAACATCAAATAATGTGGAAAAACATCTTCTGATCAACTATTTTAAGTTTGTATGGTCGCTTTGTTAAGATAGTTTAAACAGAAGCAGAGATTATCAATATTAAATTACAATGTTTATTTTTGCAAAAGTATGATTACTTATATTTGAGTACGGCATCGCTTATTTACGATGCAATTGTACTCAAAGAAAAACGAGTACGTCCATGTACTCATTTTTAAGCACCTATTTTTACATTGCGGTTACAATACATAATAAACATCAGGTATGACTTTTTTTTTTAAAAATGACTTTTAATTTTTTGAAGAAGATAAGCTTGTAGTAAAGCAACACAAAGAAAAATAAATTACAAGATTGATAATTTGACACATTGAAATTAAAGCATAAACAAATGTGAAGCTTAAACTAACATCATTTTATAAAGAAATTATCTACAATCAGTACGGCAATATAAATGAAATTACCGCCAATGCAATCCCAAACTCCAACTTTAATGTAATTACAGTTTAACTAACTACCAGCGCTTTCATTGAAAGTGTCTACACTAGATAATTAACAGAAGAATATCGATTATTCAGTTCTTCCCATGTCCTTAATTGCATCTTTCGAAAAGTTTTCAGCGAAGAAGACATTTTTCACCATCAGAAACCGCTTTTCTATTGGTCGATCGCTGTTGCCAGAGTCGGAGGGAAGTCACGTGCCTGCAATTAGAGGCCATTTTTAGAGACCGATTCGCACAGCTTGGAGGAAACAGTGGATAAAAAGGAGAGGCTTGGCTAACGCGTGCATGATTAATAACTGCGATGTTGTGTTTCATTTAAAGGTTGAAATAGATTGGTTGGAAAGTGAGTGAATTGACAATTATGATGCATTTGGAGTGGGTTGAAGAAATGAGGCAGTTTGTTTTCTAATTGGTTAAATCTATCAACAGTCAAAATAAGTTTTATAAATGTAAAATCTTCTATTTGCTTTACATTTATTCAGAAATTATGGTTTGGTGTGGTTAATTAACGTCGCACTAGAGCTGCACAGTGGGCTATTGGCGACGGTTCGGGGTCTATCTCGAAGGAAAGACCCGAGAACACATACACATTCACACACACACATTCATTCATACATGCACCTCGTTATTTTAGAACCATGGTCAGATGACGAGGAAACACCTGGACTGGCACCCAACACCTTCAATAGACGTCGGGACTTTGGACCCCGATCAGATTTATCGAGCACCAGTCCCTTATACACGCCGTTAATTTTTGCGGATGTTCTGGGCGATTTTTCTAGTATTTTATAGCGAAGCTGGCAGCATTGCGATCACAAGATCTGTCGTAACGCTGTACGACGTAAATATAGTGTTCTATTATATATAACTTATTTTGCATATCATTTCCCATTTTATATTAATTTAATTTCATCATGTATGTCAACGATTTAATATTTCACTTTAGTTAAGTTTTTATTTTAATGATTGAACTCTCTTGCACAGAAACTCTCTTGCCAAAATCAAAATTGGATTTATTTGAGCGTTTTTTTGTGTTTTTTTTTATATTTATTTATTTTTATTCAGGCTTTGTTTTAAATTAATTCCCGATTTTTATCCCTGTTAATTTTCATCCACCTGAGAACTTTTTTCACATCGACCATCTACTTTCAAGCCGGCATCCTCTACAAGATCCATGGATTTTTAGTGACGCTCAACCATCTCCTACAGACCCGCCATTTTCCACCATTTCATTATGCCTTCTTCTCACAGCGCTTCAATAAGTGTTGTTGAACTCAAATGAACCCTCACACACAACCACCCCCCAACCAATTAAAATCCTGAAAAAGGGTCACATGGGTCCCCGAAATACATGCTCTAACGGACCCCCTTTTCTTCGAGGGAGATTACCACCCTCGCGAGCTAAAGACGGACGACCCTGAGAGGGGGTGGTCTGTGCCCATCTCCAAAATATTCCGAACGGAGACGCGACGCAGTCTTCGGATAACAAAATGCTCCCCTCCAAATGCCGAAGCCAGGATCCAGTAGCAAGATCATCCTCCAGCAGCAACCTGGGACAACATAAGCTAAGGCCTCAAAAATCCATTCCTTTTTTTCTTTTATTAATTAATCTGAACTAATCAGACTTTTATTTTGGTACCACTCGCGCCTTATTTTACTTTTTTCATAAATTCTTAGTATGCGATGCTTAACATTGCTCGTGTTTTAAATGTTTTATGTTTTCATATTCAATTAGTGTTTTTATCGCGCTGCAAGAGAGTTCTCTATCTTACAATTATGTATAAGTATTATATAAGTAATTATGTATATGTATACACTTTTGTATTTTATGTTTGTGTACAGGTTTATAAATATGTATACATTTATCTTTGAATGAAACTATGTTTATGCCGACCCACAAATAAATGTAAATGTTTTCTTTTATTCATTAAACTTTAAAACTTAATTGATTTAAATTCTGTGTCGTGTTTTCTTTATTTCTTGGATCTCATTGTTCTAGCATACATCATTTTGTTGGATGTATTTTTATTTCGAACTTGTGTTATTGCCTTTCATAATTCATTTTACTTCACTTATGCGTTTGGCCAGTTTAATCTCTCATGTTCATAAAAACTGTGAACATTATTCTAAACTTTAATTATTAAATTGTTCTAAATTGATTGTTTTTTTTTGTGTACCCCTGTTCTATCTGTGTAAGATTTACAGCTGTTGTAGCAATACGACAGATCACTACTTTTTTTACTTTTCTTAGTCAAGTCCATCGCCTAGGATCGAACCAGGAATCTTCGGATTCCCAGCTGACGTCTTTAACCACACGGCCTCGGAGGCCCTCAGAAATTATGATTCTACCTAATTGGGATAACAAATTTAAAGTCAGCAATTGAAGAACAAGTTGCCGAATCTGGTTTAAAAAATCTGAAACTGGTATAACAAATCTAACTGAAAAATATAAATTTAAATATTTTTTTACGAGAAATATATTGCGGCTAGAATTCTTAGCATTCTGCGAATCTTATGCTTGATTCATTTCTACATGTACGAAATTGTGTTTCATGTGATAGACAATTTTTTTAAAACACTGCATCGACAATTTTAGTTCAATTAGGAATGAATTGTATTTAAAAAAAAATAATCCTAATGTAGTTTGCAGGGGCAGATGGGGTACTACAATTTCGTAAAATGAATATTAAAGAAAACAAAAATAGTTTATAACGACTTTCCGTTTCAAATTTATCACTGCTCATTTTTAGTTCACAACTACCCTTTAGGGCGGTATAACACTATGCATGTCCATGCAATTCTCTGTCTTTCTATACCTCATGTGTTAAGAATAGTTGCGTCTAAGGGCCGTAAAAGGAATATTTACTACTTATA
The DNA here is from genome assembly GCA_963932185.1 of Troglohyphantes excavatus. NCBI lineage: Eukaryota > Metazoa > Arthropoda > Arachnida > Araneae > Linyphiidae > Troglohyphantes > Troglohyphantes excavatus. The sequence goes on from OZ010668.1 coordinate 5,106,499, forward strand.
TATACTAGCATACCCCCCGTGCGATAATTATCACGTGACTTACACCCCCCCCCCTCCCCTCACCCACACACACATTCGGGTGAAAGTTATCAGCGAATCTGTTACAGCCAAAAATCAATAAGTTTAACTTTCGGTTCATAGATGACAGCATTGTCAACGGCTTGTTTAAAGAAACGTTAAAATTAATTATTTTAAACGCATTTAAAGAAACAACGTTGTATTATTTAGAAAAAAATACGATTCGTCACTGGTCAACCAACCGTTTGTTTCTGTTTTTGTAGTCAGAATGTTGGGAAATTGGAGAAATTCGAGATTTGTAACTCCGACTAAATACCTATCACCCATTTCTCTTTTTGTATAGCTTGTTCAAATCTCAAACTTTGTGTGTGGTTCATTACGCTGGTTTTATATATATATATATATACAACAAAAACATAGTAGAAAACAATGGATAATAATAAACAAAATTATATAATTTAATAAAATTTAATAAAAATGCATAGAAAATCAAAAATGAATCAGCGCTAGAGCTGCATGAAGCATAATGATAAAAATATACTGTAAAACAATAAAATATATTAAATTAGAAAAAACACTTTAGTTAAATTAAAATAAAAAATATGGCAAATATGAAAAAATCTAAGTAATAAAACTAAAATAATAATTATTTAAGTAAAAATTATACTAATAAATATTTATTAAAAAGTGACAGACATAATCAAAACGGTACTTCATCAGGGGGTAGGACCGCATTGAAAAGTCAAATAGAGCTCTTTCTGTATTAGCAATGTTAAAAACAAATTGTCAATCCAACCCCAAGAGCTCTAAATACTTCTTTAAGTAATTTAAAAGTTACTAAATATCTACAAGAATATGTACAAACTATATACATAGTATATACAAAATATAAACAAAAAAAGTCATCAGATTAGACAGATCAATTAGTGACAACAAATGGAAAATATAAAAACCTACAAGACGCAAGCGAAAAAAGCATCCTTACTGTACAAATTCAAGGCATGATGTGAGGTCTAGCCGGGGCATGCACCCCCTTTTTCCACGAATTCTCTCTCCCTCGACCTCCAGACGTATCAGTTACCGCATAGCGCAAATGAGAAGCAGTAGCAAATGAAGCGTGATTTCAATGAAAAATCCTTATAAAGAATCAGTATTTCCACAGTAACATTTAATAAATTTAAATGGAATTTCATTGTTCAAAAGATTATTTGTTAGCACTGAAATATTTTTATGAAGATTGGAATCTAAATTGCAAATTCTTTTGATTTTTTTACAGAAATATTATTATATCTCAAATATCACGAATCAAAAGAATTTGCAATTTAGATTCCAATCTTCATAAAAATATTTCAGTGCTAACAAATAATCTTTTGAACAATGAAATTCCATTTAAATGTATTAAATGTTACTGTGGAAATACTGATTCTTTATAAGGATTTTTCATTGAAATCACGCTTCATTTGCTATTGCTTCCCATTTGCGCTATGCGGTAACTGATACGTCTGGAGGTCGAGGGAGAGAGAATTCGTGGAAAAAGGGGGTGCATGCCCCGGCTAGACCTCACATCATGCCTTGAATTTGTACAGTAAGGATGCTTTTTTCGCTTGCGTCTTGTAGGTTTTTTATATTTTCCATTTGTTGTCACTAATTGATCTGTCTAATCTGATGACTTTTTTTGTTTATATTTTGTATATACTATGTATATAGTTTGTACATATTCTTGTAGATATTTAGTAACTTTTAAATTACTTAAAGAAGTATTTAGAGCTCTTGGGGTTGGATTGGCAATTTGTTTTTAACATTGCTAATACAGAAAGAGCTCTATTTGACTTTTCAATGCGGTCCTACCCCCTGATGAAGTACCGTTTTGATTATGTCTGTCACCTTTTAATAAATATTTATTAGTATAATTTTTACTTAAATAATTATTATTTTAGTTTTATTACTTAGATTTTTTCATATTTGCCATATTTTTTATTTTAATTTAACTAAAGTGTTTTTTCTAATTTAATATATTTTATTGTTTTACAGTATATATATATATATATATATATATATATGCATTTTTAGGTTTTGCCGACGGCTTGATTCAAATATCGAAGGGTGCATTTCAAATTCTGCAACAGCCGAAGCAAATCGAGATCAATTCTGAACACAAATAAAACAATAACGAGGGTTGCCGGTTTCATTCCGCCAAGGCTACGCCATCAGACCACATATACACAAATATTTATTCAAATTTGAATGATGAGGCTAATTTTGATAAAAGTAACTTTGACAAAGCACGTGTTTTATCAAAATCGGCCATTACACACTTAAATTCATTTGTCAAGATTATTTAAAAAAAAAAAAAAAAAAATACTTTTTTTACAATATAATATCGGTCTTGAAAATATTATTAACTGAATAGGAGATCATGTTTGCATGTCAGGTAAAGTATGGATCCCGCGACTTATTATTAAAACAAACAGGGCTGTGTCGAAGCACGGACACAACGGTTGAACTTAAAACTGTTATTTCAGTAGATTATAGAATTAAGTATGTAGAAATATAGAATTAAGAATCTAGAATACAGAATTAAAAATATAGAATATATAATTAAGAATATAGAATATAGAATATGGAAAGTAGAATATGGAATGTAGAATGTAGAATATAGAATTAAGAATGTAGAATCTAGAATTAAGAATATAGAATCTAGAATTAAGAATATAGAATATATAATGTATAATTAAGACTGTAGAATATAGAATGTAGAATATATAATTAATAATGCAGAGTATATAATTAATAATGCAGAGTATAGAATTAAGAATGTTAAATATAGAATTAAGAATGTTGACTACAGAATTAAAAATGTAGAATATAGAATTAAGAATGTAGAATATAGAATTAAGAATGTAGAATATAGAATTAGGAATGTAGAATATAGAATTAGGAATGTATAATATAGAATTAATAACTTGAATTTAGAATTGCCATCAACAAAACAAACTGGTACGTCGGGCCCAGGTTGATACTTTGTTTTATTTCAATACTTTAGATCATTCCAATTAAATTTCCTTTTGAATAGTACCAAATTTATGACAATCGTTTATTTGTAAAGCAGTTAGTTGGAATGGATGACACAAGCAGATTTTTAGACATCCTGAAAGTAAATATCCAACGCTATTTCCACGTTATGTGTGTAGCTAGCTATTCATAAGGTTAAGTGTGGTATCAAGTATTTAGGTCAACATACACGTAAGAGAAATAAATAGTCTGAAAGATGATACATTATCAGTAGATGCCCGCCCAAGGTTACCATAGACAATTTTTACTGAAAAACTATAACGCTTTTGCTATTCCAAGGCCACAATAATCAGATACGTATTTTTACGATAAGAAGACCTTCCAATATCTGCCTGAGAATGGACACTCCCCCGTGAATAAAAACCTAGTAACTTCCAAACTGACAAATTGAGTCTAGAAGTTTTAAGCTATACTGACATAACTTTAACGTTAGCTTCCAACACAGTCACAGTGTATAAAATAATTTATAACCTTTATAATTTTATGTAGATACATTTTTCAAACCATTAGAGCATAGAACAGTACTGCTATACATAGTATTTTTAATCATTTGAATCCCATGTATTTTTCCCGGAAAACTCGTGTTTTGCAAACGGCAAAATACCTTAACGCTGCATATGCCAACAATTTAAATTTTTTTAAATTAAAAAACAACGTTAGTTCCTTGCTGTACAGCATGTAAAGACTCAAAATGTATGTCCAGTTGTAAATAACTTGGAAACTACGCCAAAACACCTGATTTGGCATTACCTTTAATGCAACGCGTATAGGTTTTAATTGTCGTTCCATTAAAATTGCACAATGTTTTTCATTAATTGTATTCAATTATGCACGTATTGAACGACATTTTTTGATTAAAATAGCTTTGGAGAAATTGATGATTTTTCTAGTATTGCCAATTGAAAACGACGACTATTGTTTTGCCATTGGGGTATAAATATTCTTTTCTACTTAATTAATTTCAGCACTTCAAATATGTTTTTTTAAGTACAATGAGTTCCATATGCATGCCATTGTATGCAAATAAATTATCCACTCAGTGAATCTTAAGCTTTTAAACAATAGATGAGCTAATTTGAAGATCGAAGCATCGCATTAATTAGTATCCAGCCTCTTTGTTCATTGATAATGCTTCAGATTGCTTATAACAAAAGGAACATTTTATTTTTTCCATTTCTTGACGTTATACAAAAAAGCCTTTCAAAGTAGGATAGCCATTACACTTGCATCTACTTTGATATCCGTCCAAAAATGTGTCTTCGAGCAAACTGCATTTTGCAGTAGATGCAATGCACTTCCTCATGATTGATTTCATTGGTGGTCATCGTTGGTGGGATTGTCTCGATTACTGAAGCTGGTTTCGAATTCGGTTTGGATGGAAAAGTAGACGAAACCTAAAAATAATGTCCATGATTGACACCTTTCGGATTCGTGCTTGGAAAACTAGTCATGAAGGATAATTAGATGAAAAGTACTCGGATACTTCAGTAGGATATTAGCAGTTGGAAAACGCGTGAGCGCATGCGCAATACATTGCATATTCCAATTTGGTGAAATTGAATCCTATTGTGAAAATCCTAAAGTGAAGTCGAATCATATTGTACTAAACAGTGAGTTGGACTTTAACCTATAACTTTCTCGATTTTCATTGAAATGCATCCAATATTTCTGGCACTAAACTTATTTTTAAGGTTGGTACTTTAATTTTTCCTGCCAGTGTATTTAAGCTATTTCGTAGTTTGCTAGTTTATCATATTATTCGGTAAGAACATTTTAATTTAAATTTCACAATTTAATATAGCTTTTTTTTTGTATTATATTTCCGACATGATTTATAACGTATGTGGATTGACTGAAAAATGGGGTAAGTACATAAACATACTTCCGAGATGAGAACGTTTAAATATCGTCTTAGCTATTATAGTGGAATTATCTTCAATTCATTGGCAACCTGGCAACTTATTAAATTTAGGACCTTCCCCTATTGGCCTAATTATAGATTTATCAGCTTTATAATACAAATGGTGTTAATTCATTTTCGGATTTCTCTGACTTATACTGAAGTTGAGTGTTTTCACTCTCTGGGAACCAAATTTCAGATATAGTCGTTAAAGTGCAAAATACTTAAGTGTTACAATAGCACTTTCAAGGGAAGCCGGTAAATTTTACTACATCGCGTGATGGGTCTTTCATATAATGCATAAAATAACATATAGGGTAATGGATTTTCTGTCCTGCATGAATTAATGGTGATTGTAGGACTTAGTTAATTCAAAGCTTATGGTATCCCCGATATTTGGCCACAATTGGTAAGCGATAAAGTTTATATTTTGACATCCCTAACTGATAACGCGCAGAGCAGTGGCAGGGTTTACGGTGACCATCATCTAAGATTTCAAATATTTGTGTTTGTTCCGCCCCTCATAGTACTGTATGGAGAGATCCACGACAACATACGAAAATATTTACGCCTGTCAAAACAGCAGTCACGGATTTAAAAATTATTTTATGAACACGTAAGTCAAATCCTCGAAGGTTTCTCTGTAAACAACTGTAATCGATTGTTACAAGGGGGTACCAGCTGCTATCCTGAGAAGTCGGAGGTTTTAGGCCGGAAATCACAATTGTCCAGTGTCATAAATCGACGTTAGGTGTGTGACAATAGCGCACAGTACGTACGTGCAGCTTAAAAATGCCGCGAGAAGCCGTGTATTTCGCATATACTTACAGGTAGGAAATCATGACAAAGGCGTCAATTAAAAAAATCGTGTCAAGGGATCAAACATAAATCAAACATCAAAAAATTAGGAATTAAACATAAATTTATGCCGGGCAGAAATTATCTTCCTCTTTGTTAATTATGCAACATGTGGGCGGTAATGCCAAATTTACCTACATTCATTTTCTGGAATGCAAAAAGAAGAATTGTTTCCTTATATGATTCTATGATAGAACCTATTATTTGTATGTGTCTTTTATTGGATTAGCTGATAACATGAGATATGTCATAACATATCTTGCCACCAGTTCGACATCCCAAAACTGCACATATAGCAATAATACAAAAAAATGTAGAATTTTTGGCATACGACCTTTTGCACTTTGTATGACGATTTTCCATTAACAATGCATTTATTTTCGAATGGTTGTGTGCTTATCTTATCCCCAAATGGGTTTAAAAAAAAACTTTAGCAGAGTTTTAAAATTTTTGTAACGCTATCTATCATTTCAACAAGAGTAATAAAATATACTTTTGGTATTAAACACCAGTTTTATTCCCAATCAATATTATACTACTCGTAATAACTTCAAAACATTACGAGGCACTTAAACCTCCAATATATCACCCATTTGTTTAAATCTTGATAAAACGTCAATCTCTGGACCCCCCCCCCCCCCCGCCACCCCCCCCTCTCCACTTATGTCCTGCAGAAACAAATTTAAGATTATAAAGAATTTTACGGTACTTTTGCATCCATTTGGGGACAGACGATAATGTAAATAATACACGCAATAAAAGCCCCCAAATCAGTTCACAGCGTCGTATCGAAAAGGGGTACTTCCCATTTTTATAACTCATATCGGAGCCCTTTATCCCCTAAAGTTATTCATTATTACTATTTAGTAGCATCGGTGATGTGCGCTCATAAGATGAGGACTTTTGAAGGCCTTGCATTTTTATGTCATTTTTCGAGCGATTCTAACATGGGTTTTATGATGTATTCTGCGTTTTTATGCATTGATATGAAACAAAGGACTTTGCGAAGCTTTTATTGCCTTCAATGCACCCGATAAAGTTTATTGCCGTGTGTATAACAACAGGCAGTAAAATGTTTTAAGGATATGGTATTGCAGGTTTTTTAAAACTCGTATGGAAGGAAACGAGTTGTAGATAAGCTGCTTACTGGAAAATGCTATAAATTTTAAAGTGACTGTAGTACTTCGAAAGTTTGTGAGACCGAAGATAATAAGTTAGTCATTAAATCGTAAACAATTGGAATTTTATTAATTACCAAGTTGTGGTTAGAGGTATTATATCTTAATGAATTAAAACTAGATAAGAACAAAGTTAAGTGATTATTAAAAACTTATTGTGAATTTTGAAACTATACTTTACACTGCAATTTGGGTCATTTCATTTGAACACTAACTTCGTGATTTCTACAATATTACCAAATGACATATATTTAAAATTATTTTTAATTAAAACATTGTTTTACATCAATGATAGTGGATATATAATAATAGAAGGTGTGCTCGTTCTCGAGTTTTTGAAAGTGGGCAAGGATAGCACTTTTTTGACGTCATTTTTGCTCCGCCTCACTATGGGAATTTGATCATTCTCATTGGCTGTGTGTTTCAAACATTGCTACTTAGGTTAGTTCCCCGGTAGGTAACAACTGGTATTTTAATTTTTAATTAGCAAAATAATGTAAATAACTGAAAATAGTTGTTTTCATGTAGCTTCAATACTAATCCGTTCTTGTTTTGTTATGTCCCAATATTTTACTTGATTGAAATTGTAACTCATTTAATATGTCCAATACAAATGCCTTGACCGGATGGTTTCGACCCCCATTTTACTCTTTCAAAATCCATGGACTTCCTTTCGTGGCAGCTAATATTATTTTAATACGCCTAATTTATTAAACAAAGCTTTGGCAATTTTTTTATACTTAATGCAATCCTTAAAATATAATTTAAACTCTTAAAATTCAGCAAATTCTAAATAAAATTAACGAATATCACTTTTCAGTAGTTCACAAAAAACCGAATAGATAGCAGCACCTCACGAAACATTGGTTCAAATTGATTTCGGGATATTTTAACAACTAAACCACTCTGCAAATCGATTCAAATTGTCATTTGAAGCAAATGTTAACTGTTTTATTTTAAATAAATTCATGATTAGTTACAAACAAGAATTTTTGTTAAATTAAGTTTGTTCTGTAGACTCCTAAAACGACTGTACAAACGAGATGAGAGCATTAGACACGCCCATAGAAGGCGGAAATAGGCGTCACTATGACTTCAAAAATTTGCTTTCCCCGCCTTCTGGTTTTACATTTCTTTTTTTTAAGTAATAAACAAAAATGCTTTTAATTAATATAAAATAATTCTAATAAGATATACTTGTCCTACATAACTTATTTAAAAAAAATCGGGAAAAGTAACAAAAACTTCGGATCGGAGAGTATTAACCATTTTCACTGGTTAAATAATTTCATATCAGAAATATTTTTTATATTTATGTTCATGAATATCATTTATCATGTTTGATATTTATGTTCTTTTTATTTAACTGTTAAATCCCCCCCCAACCTGTTATTTAAAATGAAGTATTCTTAGCATCTCCTGTTTACATTTAAATGAGTAATAATATAAAAATAAAAAAAGGTATGCGTGAAGTTGAATAATAATTTCAGTATACCAAACATATATTGAGTGGTTTATGGCATTTGTAAAATGTTAAAAAATAAACAGAGATTGTAAACAATTTCAATATAAAGAAAATTTTAGATCACCAACATATTTTTTGCTTCTAGATGACAAAAATATATTTTGTTAAAGTTTGAGAGAGAATAATTTTTTAAACCCCAAAATATTTTGTTCTCTTTCAATTTGAAAAACAGAGAAAAAAAATATTCTTGTGGACTTATTGGCAACATTCGAGTACCAAGGGTTAAAAAAATACATGATATGCAAATGATGTCATACATACTACCCAAAACATTGTAAAATTAACAATTTTTGCTTTATTTGCTAAAATTATAGCTTTACATCTTCTAAATATGCTTACAACATTCTAGAATATATCTATGATTATATTGAGTATTTTTCAAATAACGGATTCTTTAAATCGCATTTTCTCAGTGGTCTGCTTTCCGTGATATTAAATACACTCAAACCGGTTTATGTGAGGTGGATAGGGACAACACCACCGTAACTGACTCAAGGCCTGAGCGCGCTTAGGATGAGTCATCGCAGGCAGACCGGTATCGAAGAAGAAGCGAATGGCACTTAGCGAAATAATTTTCGGACGTTTTTCAAAGTTCGAGCATATTTTACTTTCTTGTACATTTCGCGTAGTGTATAACGGTGAAAGGTCAATGTCTATTTTTAGAATTCAGTACCTATTTAATAAACCAAAATTACTTATTTCATTTGTTTTATCAATGTTCATGAACTGAGTAACAATGCAAATCAATTTAATTCTTGAGTGAATGGACTGTTTATTAGCTCATAAACATGTCCTCTTTTTGGTCAAAATAATATTAAAAAAAACGATATTTTTAATTACATAAGTTCACTAATTTAAGTAAATAAAAAACAATTTTTATTTCTCAGTTCAAACTTTTGTTATGAACTTTATATTCGCTTGCTAGTTCAAAATGAACCTTCAAAAGACATGTGCAAGTAAAGAATATTTTTTTTAATAAATTTATACATTTTATAGAAGTTTACTTGGTATAATATCAATAAAATTATCTGAGATAAGTGTCTGAATGGGCTGTTTACTTAAAATATAATAAACAAGTATCTTTTTGGTAGAATGAATAAACTGGATTTTTTTTGCATTAATTTCTTATTTATTTAAATAATTTTACGAACATTTTATTGCTCAATTCAAACTTTTATTGTGAACTTTACATTCGCCTGCTTTTAATTAAAAATGAGCTTTCAAAAACATGTGCAAATGAAAAATACTTTATAAATTTATACATTTTATAAAAGTTAACTTGGTACAATATCAATTAAAATTATCTGAAATAATTAAGTGGCTGAATGAGCTTTTTACTTAAATTATAATGAGCAGGTCACTTTCAGCTAGAATTGAATAAACTGGAACTTTTTGTATTAATTTTTTATTTAAATAATTTTACTTACATTTTTATTACTCAATTCAAACTTTTATTGTGAACTTTACAATTCCTTGCTTTAGTTAACAATGAGCCTTCAATAAACATGTGCAAATGAAAAATACTTTATAAATTTTATAAAAGTTTACTTGGTACAATATCAATTAAAATTATCTGAAGGGGCTTTTTACTTAAATTATAATAAACAAGTCACTTTTTGGTAGAATTGAATAAACTGGATCTTTTATATAAATTTTTTATTTATTTAAATAATTTTACTTGAGTTTTATTACTCAATTCAAACTTTTATTGTGAACTTTACATTTGCTTGCTTTTAGTTACCTTCAAAACACATGTGCAAATACATTTTTTTTTATAAATTTATACATTTTATAAAAGTTTTCTTGGTACAATATAAATCATATGAAATAAGTGGCTGAATGGGCTGTTTACTTAAATTATAAACAAGTCACTTTTTGGGAGAATTGAATGAACTGGATGATCTTGCCCTAATTTTTAATTATATTTTATTAATTAATTAAAAAAAATTAAAGATATCAAAATAATTTTTTAACCTTTCAAACTTTTTAAAGAAATCAATAAAATTGATCGCTATGACTTTACACTAAGGCCAAAATGACATATTTGTCGTAAAGTCAATCGACTGCTTAAAAATGCCCACATTAAAGATTGAAAACATAAAAATTATGCAATTAATCAATATAAAAAAAGACAATGTATGCAATTAATCACGAATACGGCAAAAAAGGTGCATGTGAGTGTAGTGATTCCAATATTTGATAAGGCGTGTCGGTTCCTGTTAGTTAAGTGCTATAACAGGCCAACCCGAGGCAAGAGCAGAATAAATTCTAGCCCAAACCTTTTTCTGTATGTATGAGAGCCATATGATATTGAGCAGCAAGTAAATAACGTACAGTAAGACAGTTTGTCTTCTACATGTAAATATGCAGGTGGAGGATACACGATGAGGAACAGATAAATTATAAAAGATAACACGTTGAACAGCAAGTAAATAACGTACAGTAAGACAGTCCGTCTTCTACATGTAAATATGCAGGTGGAGGAAACACGAGGAACCGATAATTATAAAAGATGACACGTTGAACAACAAGTAAATAACGTACAGTAAGACAGTCCGTCTTCTACATGTAAATATGCAGGTGGAGGAAACACGAGGAACCGATAATTATAAAAGATGACACGTTGAACAGCAAGTAAATAACGTACAGTAAGACAGTCCGTCTTCTACATGTAAATATGCAGGTGGAGGAAACACGAGGAACCGATAATTATAAAAGATGACACGTTGAACAGCAAGTAAATAACGTACAGTAAGACAGTCCGTCTTCTACATGTAAATATGCAGGTGGAGGAAACACGAGGAACCGATAATTATAAAAGATGACACGTTGAACAGCAAGTAAATAACGTACAGTAAGACAGTTCGTCTTCTACGTGTAAATATGCAGATGGAGGATACACGATGTGGAACAGATAAATTATAAAAGATACACGTTGAACAGCAAGTAAATAACGTACAGTAAGACAGTTCGTCTAATCATTAGAAGCGTTTGAAGCCACGCCAGTCAGATTGAGGGTCCCTTTGATGTGGGCCCTCATGTGATTGTCGACCTGACGCAGCTGCTGCTTGGTGTATTGGTGACCTCTCATGGCAAAGGACAGGGAGGGTAGAGAAACGTCTTCAAAGCGTCTATCCTCTGCCACGGGGCGAGGCTGGATCCGCCGATCTTTTTTCCTAGGTGGATGATCTTCGCAATCTCCGGGGAATTCTCGAGCAGGTTGTAGCCGATGGGGTTACCCAGGAAGGATGTCGGGATGTTGTCTGGAATCACTTCAATGGGCGCAGGCCCGCCGGCTTCTTCCCTGACAGGTGGATCGATGGGCATTTGCTCGCGTTGACTTTTAGGCTTAGAGCCTCTGTCACGGTGTAGAGACGGTCGAGCATGGACTGGAGCTCTACTTGACTGGATGTCATCAGAAGTTTGTCATCGGCAAATGCGAGGACTTTGTATTTCTCGCCCTCCCCCTGGAGATCTTGAAGTAACGGGTTGATGGTAAGATTGAACCTTTAAAAAAATTAATTAAAGCTTGTTACTATCAATATCAGCAAATAAGAAAAATATAATTGAATTAAATACATATTTAGGACTGTTTAATGGGGCAGTTCTATTTTAAATGAAACTGGGCAACAAATTTAACCCGCGCGTCAGCTCCAATGAATTTTCAATACAGAGGTTGTTGCAATTCCATCTCATTCTAACATGTTTGGTTCAGCTAGTAAAACGTTAACTTGTAAAGTGTAAAATATTATTGGGTGAGGTACAATAAATTGTTCTAGATAAATGGAGAATGTTCTGGAATGAGCAGGGCCTATTCTAAACATACAATTAAGAATTATTGAAGTTTTTATTTTGTTCTCAAATTGATAGGCCGAAGAAAGATTTTCAAAAAAATATGTTTATACAAACTTTATGAAAAGCTTAAACTCACTTCTGTTTATTGAATCGATACAGATACAAATATAAACCTTGTTTCTGTAACAATAAGAGCATTAAATATTACCTTAACTCCCAAATATTGCTATAAGAAATAAATAATTCCAATATTTTATGTGGAATGATTCCTACATTAGTAATGCATGAAAATAATGACGAACATTTCACACTGTATTGAAGTAAATATGCAGGAAATAGATTCAAATTTCAAGAACCATTTTTAATTCTTTGTTATTTATAAGTAATTACAAAAATACAACTTACCTTAGAAGACTTGGAAGGTATGAAATCCTTTCTAGGTATCGCTGTTATCCATTTTTTTCGAGTTCCGACATTTTCGGGATATTTTAAAATAGTCACACGTTCAAGAACTCTATCATAATTCCCTTTGCAATTAGGCACGCAGCACCGAGAAGGCATCTTATGTAATTGACGTTCCTAAAACTGCAGAATAATTAATAAAATATATAAATAAAATTAACTTTTCGCGCTTCGAAAACAACCTTGTTTATATTTGCAACGAACGGATTCAGCCGTTGAATTGAATGGCGCTGTGTCTTTCGGTAGGTCTACCTTTGATGACTCATAGCTTTCTGATCGACAGCGTGCGCAGGCCTTGAGTCAGTTACGGTGGTGTTGATAGGGACCGCATAAAAAAGCATTAAAAAAATTCGCTCAACACTTCACGAGCAGCTATAAAAAATAGTTTTCGCAACACAATTTTTGTTATGCGGTGGATAGGGACCGAATAAAAAAGCATTAAAAAAATTCGCTCAACACTTCACAAGCAGCTATAAAAAATAGTTTTCACAAAACAATTTTTTTTATGCGGTGGATAGGGACCGCATAAAAAAGCATTAAAAAATTCGCTCAACACTTCACGAGCAGCTATAAAAAATAGTTTTCACAAAACAATTTTTGTTATGCGGTGGATAGGGACCGCATAAAAAAGCATTAAAAAAATTCGCTCAACACTTCACAAGCAGCTATAAAAAATAGTTTTCGCAACACAATTTTTGTTATGCGGTGGATAGGGACCGAATAAAAAAGCATTAAAAAAATTCGCTCAACACTTCACAAGCAGCTATAAAAAATAGTTTTCGCAACACAATTTTTTTTATGCGGTGGATAGGGACCGAATAAAAAAGCATTAAAAAAATTCGCTCAACACTTCACAAGCAGCTATAAAAAATAGTTTTCACAAAACAATTTTTGTTATGCGGTGGATAGGGACCGCATAAAAAAGCATTAAAAAAATTCGCTCAACACTTCACAAGCAGCTATAAAAAATAGTTTTCGCAACACAATTTTTGTTATGCGGGGGGGGGTTAGGTACCGAATAAAAAAGCCTCACATAGAAAATAACCCAAAACCTTAAGAAATAACTAGGAATTGCTTTTTTAAACGAAATCAAGACACGAGGCTTGACAGCTACTTGGAATCTCGCCAAACCTTTTGGAATCTGATTTAGAAAATACACATGCTAACATTTTAAAATATTTTATTTACATATGTACTTCTTTTACACTTACACAACTTTTCAAAACAACAATTATCTTTCGTAGTCGGACAATACGCGAACTTGGTTCAAAATCGCTTTCGTCACTTGAAGATACTACATCGCACTCGTTTAGAGTTGACTTTTTTTCAGTTACCATGTAGTCAGTGATCAGTTTTTGCGACGACTGTTGTTTCACTAGACGCTTGTATATGTCTCGGTAGCCAGATAATCAATTATGTTGGAATTTGATTGAAAGTTTCATATACCGCAAAAAAAAAATCGCTCAAAAAAATACCGCACATAAACAGGTTTGAGTGTACTTCGAAATCAAAAAACCTCTTTTATTATGTGGTGTTTATTATGTATATTATATTTATATATAGATTATTATTTATATTTTGTGTTTATTTATGTGATGACTTTCCCCACCAAGGAGACGAACTTGTCGTACGTCAAACTATAAAAATTATGTAATAACAATGATGTACACGACGTACATCACGGCATGGTTGGTTGTTATACCAAATACCTATATATCTGGTTTTGTTCACACTAACCTAATGTTCTGTGTGGTGCTGTGTTACGCAGAATTACATTTTCTTTTCATAATTTGAAAAAAGTATCTTGTGTGCAGGGTTTAATGGAGGAAATATATCATTTCTAAGCAAATAATAACATATGTGTATACCATAAATTATCATGGAAATTACTGCTATCTGTAGTTGTTTATTTTTTTTTATTACTAAAGTAAAAAATAAAATGTGTTTTAAGAAAAAAAAAATTGTTATTATGAATGATTATTTATATCAAAATAAAATACATGTAGTATACAGCATTTTAATATAAATTCTTATGTAAAAAGGTTTAGTGAAAAAACATAAAATGTTATAATTTTGAAAGACATACCAACAATTGATCATATTTCGCATACAATTCCGTCCTCTTATTTCAATATAAAGAATATATATTAAAACTTTTATTCACAAAGTGAAAAATAAAAGTGAAATATTTGATGATGCCGTGCCTTCTTAAATAGAGTTATATAAAGAAAAGTTAACGGAAGAAAAAATTCTTAATGTTAAAGAACATACAAATCTAGTTCAATTTGAAGAACAGGTAAAAAAATAACGTGTCGTTATTTTGGTGACTGAGAGTCACCACGCTGTCCAAATGGTTCAAGTCGAACTCATATCTTCTGTAAAACTGTTGTCCTTGCAATAATACTTTCATTGTTGTTAAGAGGCCCTACTTTCAAGCTGGGGGATGTGTCTGTAGAATCGTTTTCTCTACGGTAGTACTTAGTCGGCAGTTGAACCCTCATCAACCAGAGGGTTGCTGAAACCGGAGGGTGGTAAGCTTAGCTACAAAATACTAGAAAAGTCGTCCAGAGCATCCGCAAACATTAACAGCGTGTATACGGGACTGGTGCACGATACATCTGATCGGGGTCCAAAGTCCCGACGTCTATTGAAGGCGTTGGGTTCCAGTTCAGGTGTTTCCTTGTCATATGATCATGGTTCAAAATACGAGGAATCGTTCCCAGGTCTTTCCTTCGAGATAAGCCCCGAACCGTCGCCAATAGCCCACTGTGCAGCTCTAGTGCGACGTTTTAAATAAAACCAAACCAAACCAGGACGCTAAAGTATATTGTCATCCCTTACGGTTGACACACTTTAAAGGAAAGTTACTTAAAAAAGAGTACCAAAACCTATTATTTTTCTTCGAGTACAATGAGGGAGTTTTACGTGACACATCGTGAAAAAACTTACTAGTAGTTTCGATTTCTTCCCTACATAAGTTTGGTTTGGTTAATTAACGTCGCACTAGATGTGCACAGTGGGCTCGACGGTTCGGGGTCTATCTCGAAGGAAAGACAAGGGAACACATACACATTCACACACGTATTCATTCATGCACCTCGTTATTTTTGAACCATGGTCAGAAGACGAGGAAACACCTGAACTGACATCCAACGCCTTCAATAGACGTCGGGACTTTGGACCCCGATCAGATGTATCGTGCACCAATCCCGTATACACGCCGTTAAATTTTGCAGATGTTCTGGACGACTTTTCTAGTATTTTGTAGCGAAGCTGGCAACCCTCCGATCACAAGATCACAACTTTTTTTATTTTTCTTTGTCAAGTCCATCGCCTAGGATCGAACCAGGAATCTTCGGATTCCCAGCTGACGCCTTTGACCGCTCGGTCACGGAGGCCTTCCCTACATAAGACAAATTTGCTTTTGTTTGTTTAGTCGCTACGCTTGCAATTATGGGAAAATTTGTTTACAATATTTGTTTTTGCCAACTAAGTAAGATATTTATTCTATAATTGTTTATAATTAGAGGATTACAACGAAATACGGAAAAATACTTTTATTTCAACACAAAAAAATGCTTCATAAACGATGAGTACAATCTATCTCAGTGTTTGTGGTAAATATTTCTATAATGAGGTATTATTTAATTACAAAAACTTATAGTACAGGAACTGAAGTTCCATACTAATCCTACGGAACTTTTTGTGCTTTTCGGATATTTCTCCATATTCGGCTGGAACAACGGTCTTCTGCTTCTCGGCGTAAAAATGAGCGATGACATACTTAAATTTAAGTAACCGTACTTTCTCAAAAATGAGCAGTGTAACTTAATATTGATAATCTTAGCTTCTGTTCAAGCTATCTTAAGAAAGCGACCTGACAAACTTAAAATAGTTGTTCAGAAGAAGGTTTTGCACATTATTTGATGTCGATTGCGTAATTTAAAATTTACAACATAAATAATATATATGATGGCTGACGAAAAAATTGTCTACATTTCTTTAAATAGTTAAATATTGTTGAGAGAAAAATATGTTCAACACCATCACTACTTTTGCTAAAAATTATACACATTTTCAACTTAAAAATATTTGTAAAATAAACAAGACTAGTTATTTTAAAATAACTCCAAGCTGTTTTGTTAAGCAGAATATTCTAAGTACATTATTATTATATTTTAATTAGTCTATGTTTTAAAAAGCCCAAGGCTTTTACATCAGTAAAGAATTTGAAGGGGAAAAAAATCGGATTTTGAGGTATATGTATATTTAAAGACTAAATACATCAAAAACCAAGCAAAAAAAGTGTTAATCATTTAAATTAAGCTCTGTTACATGCATAATACATTATTTATTCATATATAGTAATTTAATCATAACATTTTGCAATATTTTTTTTTGTTCAGCATAATTTTATATTTTGCTCACAGACTGTTTCCAGAAATATTAATCATATACCCTGTTGACCAATCTTTTGCATATATATATATATATATATATATATATATATATATATATACCACATGACGGATAGAAACGTGTATATCCGTTCGAGTATCTCCAGTTTTTCCAGTAATACACATAATATAAAAGTTGTTAACAAATCCCTGTTTTGAAATAATTTTCGAATTTAAAGCATTAGGAAGACTTTTGAAAACCTTCTCTACTGATAAAATTAAATACATTTTTTTCGTAAAAAAGGAATGTATTGAAAATATAAATTAAAAAAGAAAATATAAATTAACGCAGTGCAAAAAAACCTACAGATTCCAAAATTTGCTTATCTGTCAGAGGAAAGAATTTAGTTGAAACTAGTTATATAATATGTAGTACCAGGGGACCGAGCCCAGCTCGCTTTTATATTTTTTACTTAATAATAGTTTTAATGAATCGAATTAAATGCAAATGCTTTGAAATGTCCATATCAACGGTTAGACGTTTAGTGATATTTTTTTATCGTCTAACGTATTTTTATCGAAATATCCTTAAGTTCTTAGAAATATGCTCATAAAACTGGTTAAACGCGTCAAGGTTGAAACGATACCGTATAAATTCTGCAAAAGTAACTTAAATTAATGTTATTAGCGATTCCGAGCGACTAACACAACCGTTCGCACAATTGTAGTACAAACATTTCATTTGCATGATAAAACGGGACAACATTCTTGTTGTTCAGTATTTTAGTAACCTTTTGAAATGATGTTTGCTTCAGTCTAACTCTTGAGTAACTGAATGGACTTTTAAATACTATGCAAAGTAGCTTTGTTATTAAGAAGATTAGGATAATAGAGATCAAAATATTTTTTGCTACTGCAAAATTATTTCGGTATTTTTTTTTCTTCAACCTGCATACACAAATAATCAGGAACGAACAATGTTTTATATTCTTATTAAACGTGTAATCAATAATAAAGATATTTACTTATTTCGAATAATTTTATGTATAATTCGGAATTAATCGTAGTAACGAAAATGAACGAAAATAAAGTTTTATATTTAATTCAGTGTAAAATAATATAATTTGAACCAATACCGATGCCGGTATATTTCATTATAACGGCATCGAAAATCAACCTTCTATAAAATTAAACTTTTTCTATAATCTAAATATAAGAGCTTTTATTATATAATAGTAGTTACGAATAAACTAATATTAATCTATTTTTTTCTGTTAAACAGATTTTTTTAATGATGAAGCTGCCGTTCTCGACTTTTCAATACACATATATTATTTTATTTAGCCTAATGTTTGAAAATGACACGTGTTGAAATTTGCGACAGTTGTTAGGAATAGTTCATAATTTTGTCCCTAAGAAAAGGTTACAGAATATAAAATATGAGTTGGTAGTTTGCAGTCTGGGTCTTGAAAACAATATAGTTACTTTGAACACATTTTTATTAACAAAATACTTATTTGAAGTAACATGATAAAAATAATTAAAAACACATTTACGGTGTACACAAATGTAAAATTTATTTTTAAAAAGAGTTTTAAATTTGCTGAAATTAATTTCTTTGTTTGTATGTGAAAACTTTTTTTTCAAGCGTTTAAATTACTATGTACGTTTTAATTAAAAACTCTATTTCCTTTGTTATATTGTATAAAGTCTCGTTACTCATTTATTTACCTGCTTGAAACTAAATATATTAACGTAATACGAGAACATTATTCAGTATTTTGTTATTACTATCTAATGCAATTTAATATCGACAATAATTTCATATTTAATTAGGCAGGTGCAAGGTTATTTCGGACAAACCTTTAAATAAAGAAGAAACTTATTTGAAGTAACAAAGTAAATAAATTTTAAAACACGTTTATAGTAAATGATGTGAAATTTCTATTTACAAATAATTTTAAGTTTGTTAATGAAAAATTTAAACTCCTTTTCCGTTGTTCTATTATAAAATCTCATTACTTATTTTCAATCACTCTCTAAACTAAACTTACTTACGTAATTCGAGAAACAGTTCATTATTAAATTGTACAAAATATCACAGAAATGCTTGATGTTGCTTTTACATTAAGAACTTTATTTGACAAATTTGCTGGTATCAGTTATACAGAGAAAAAAAATATCATTTAAAACAATTTAACGTTTTCATTAATTATTTACTCATTAGAAAGTGGAATTAATAAATACCAAACCATTTTTATAGACACTATGCATGACATGGTCCCGAGATTAAAATTTTGACGGAATAACAAAAACGCATGGTCGATTAGCCTTTGTGATTGGTGAATAACAAACCATGTGGTTACCATCAACCAATAAAAAATGCGCGTGAAGATACTTATATCTTGAAATGGCGTCATGTAATTTCCACACAAAGCAGCGCAAAGTGTCCATGGTAAACAAATGTTAACTTTTGGAAACACTTCCTTTTTTCACAATTTCCAAAACATATCTTGAAAACTGGAAAGCCCAGATTTGTTCTTTATTTCTTGTTTAATACTATCAGAAATAAGTGTATTTATGAACAATTGGTAAAATAAAAGCTATAAATAATAGAAGAAAATAGTTTATTAAATGTATAAAATTATATTTTTACCTTTATAAATATTGCTTAAAATTAATTTAATAAAACTTCTTTTATTTATATCCATTAGCATATAAATTCTAAAAAAAATATTTATTAACAATTGCTAAAATAAAACTTATCAAATAAAAATTTATAACAAAGTTAAATTTTAAATGTAAATAAATATATATTTAATAAACAACATGTAACATTAATTTAATAAAAACTTATTCAATTGATTTCATTGGAATATAAATACTTAACAAAACAAACGCAATTGCTTCTAATTTTTGTTTTGAAAATTCCATATTCTATTTACGGAAATACATAATCCATTTTACATGGAATAAAAAAATCTACTTGTTTATCCAAACGATATTTTTTTATATGGAATTTTAAAAATTTCTCTTGTGAATTCCACTTATGACGTCACGTGCAGAAACAGTAAAAAATCGCAGGATTAAATTTGTTTAAACTTTGATTATTTTAAATGCAAACGATTTTGCTCAAGTTCTTTTTAAATATTTATTAGAAAATGTATAGCATTTAGTAGACGAAATAGTCACGTGATTAGAATGTGTATTTTGTTTATTTAAAAACGCAAACGATTTTTCAATTTTAATTTTAATTTACTGATGTTTCCTTTGTTTATTTATGAGAAAAAAATACTTTATTTTAAAATAAAAACTATAATGAAAATACATCATCACAATATTTTGCACGTTTTAAATTAAAATAACATATGAAGAATTAAATAACATTTAACTGCTATTGGCATATAACCTATTAACTCATACGCGATGAATAATTTGCAATGGAAAGCGTTAAATGGAACTTTTAATCTACTTATTTCACCCTCTAAATGAAATTTTTCGAAGATGAAACCTATCCCAATCGAATTTTTACCGCGGAAATTGGTAGTACATCAATTTTCGTGAAAATCGTTAGAGCGGATTTGGAGATTGTGCAAACAAACGAACAAACAAACAAATATAGTGACATTGCTCGTTTAATAGTATTAGATTTATCAGTTACAAAAATGAAAATATTATAAAATAAAAAATATTTATGCTTTGCGTTGTGCATAATAATTCACGTTATTTCAGCGTGTTAATCGAAAATTTATTTACTAAATATGAAATTTTTAGTTTTTTATTCTCTATTATCTTAATAACCTTAATGTATTAGTTTTGATTATATCTTTGAATTTCATTATCATTGAATTATTTACAATTACAAAAAAAAATTACAAAAATAATACATTATTTAAAATAACGTTGAATCCTATATATCCTACATGCTTTACTTATCTTTTTTAATTTTTATTATAGATTTACTTCACTGTAGATTAGTATATATTACTAAGTAACAAAATAATTTAAGGTCATTAACATTCCAGCCGCATTCATTTGAAACAAAACTTTTACCGACGCAAGAAGCATAAAAAAAGAAAGTTCACCCAGAAATGTTCAATCAATTTTCACCAACGTGTTGAGAGTCATTCGCTTTTGAGCGCCATATTTTATTCATGTTTCTTTCCCTTTTGATTTCGTCCCCTACCTTCCAAGAATTTAAAGGAAAATCATAAAAATGCGCCAAACACAATACGATAAAACCCCCCGAACCCTCCCCCATAAAAAACAAACACAATGAAAATGCCAGGTCCAAAACTTAAATCTGATCCAGAAAGATCAGAATTTTTTTCTTTGTTCTGTCAGATTCATTGTTCGCCTCTCTCTCTCTCTCCCCCCCCCCCCCCCTCTTACACATTGTGTTTTCCCGCGCTTTTTTATTGTTTTTGCCTGGGCATTTGTTTGTTTCTGGCTGATTGGCGCATGCGCTCCAGAGACCCAACCGAACAGATTGGCGAAATGGCGGGGGAACCGGTGCAAGAAATGCACAAAGTTATGATCGGTGAGTTGGGAAAAATAGGAATGGGCGAATGAATGGGTGTCAGGGTTGACATGTTTGGCGACCAATGGCCGCATAGGGATTTATTGTTATGTATACAAACAATTTCACACACTGCCCAAATAATTAGAAACGTGGAATAATAAATGTATTTTATTTCTACCAACATATATGTGCTTTTTTACTATACAGTCTGACTCAGCTGCCACAAATCACGGTGTTTATCGATTTTTTTTAACAACTTTTAACCCTCTGATGGAGCTGAACGACTTTTGTCCAGTTTTCTTAACGATACACATGTGCTTTAAATTAAAAAAAAATCGAGGTTTAACTATTTTTAATATTTAGAACATTGAGGCGCTTCTTGGAAGCTATATTTATGGAAATAATACAAAACAAAAATATATATATTTATTATACATGAATTGGAAATGTAAAATAAAATATTTTGTATAGTAAACAACTTCAAATTTTGCATCTTCTCTAACCGCTCAGAAGGTTAAAAACCTTCCATTTTGCTTATTTTCCGAATCTAATGAATTCTTGGATTTGACCAATCGCGCCTCAATTTAAACAGGTCCCATTATTATGTAGTAATTTCCGAAATATTATTAAATGTTTTGCAATGAGCCTTGTTTCTCGAGAAACGAATTAGATAGTAAAAAAAATTGTACTGGTGTTTTCATTGCGCGTCACATACCTCATTAATGCATTTTTAAAAACCATTCATGCAATCCGAATTTGCTTGAATTGTCTCTGGTTTGGTCACTGATCACTGAATTGAGAAATGAAACGACAAAATAAATGTGTCCTTTATTAGAAGGTGACCCTGAAAGAGTCTACACCGCGTTAGACCCATTTTATATGAATAAAAAAAGGAAAATTGTACAATCCTTGCACTGTTAAGAACATATATTCAAAAATAAGTCAAATGTACTCATATTTGATTACATTCGATGCTTATCGTGACTTTGAATACAAAAGTTTTAATTAAAAAAATACATGTACTAAAAACTAAGTACAATGGCTAATAATGAATAAACAGCACAGATGCTTGCCTGCATAGGCTGCCTTTATAAATCACTTTCAATAAATATCGCATTACAAAAGACTTACCGGGAATCAAACACAGGTACCACAGTCCAGTACCTTATTCGCTGTACTACCAGGACGACGTGAAGAAGTTATAAACAGAAGAAAAGTTAAAAAAATTGACAGAAGAATGGGAAGTAAAATTATTCAGATGCTATAATTTAGTTTCCATATGCGCAATAGATATCAAATAATGTGGAAAATCATCTTTGGAACACCTATTTTAAGTTTGTCAGGTCTCCTTTGTTAAAATGGCTTAACAGAAGCTTATATTGGCAATATTACATCACACTGCTCATTTTTGAGAAAGTACGATCACTTCAATTTGAGTACGCCGTCGTTCATTTACGATGCAATGGTACTCAACTAAAAATAAGTAGCTTCATGCATTCATTTTTTAAGTACATTTTTTTTTTTTTACAGTTTAGGAATGCACCCATGTTAAATATAAATTTACATCAAAACAATACCAAACTCATAATTTCAATTCATGTCGTCATCTGATTCCAAAATTCAATTTACCCAACCACCCTAAATCCTCCGTTCAGCGTCCAAACACACACAAAAAAATCAAGGCGTGCTCTTGGCGACCTTTTGGCGATGCCTCCCCATTAAAATCACTTGATCAGAAACCCCACACAGCCCCGTACAAAAGAGCAACACAAAAACAATTCTCCTCGGGTGTGGATAAAGAAAGCAACAAAACAGAAATCCAGGGCCTCCAAAGAAACGCATCATTTGTGATCCAGAAAGGAGGTTCCTCTATTATGTTACGAGCCAACGCTACGTGATTTTGATGCCTGCCTCTGATTAGTGATACAGTTCGCGTACCCGGGGAATTGTTGGGCACGTGTTCGTGTAAGGACGGTGGAGATTCAAAGACCAATTTATACTCCGGATCAGGAGCTGCTCCGCCAAGATACTTTGGCTGCGTTTTGTTTCGGTTTCTTGATTTGGCGCCGGTGTGAGAGATTTCGCATTGCGTGTTCGAGTGCGTAGTGCTTAAATGAAGTTATGGTTTTTTAGTGTGTTGACGTTTAAAAGTGATGTTCTGGGAAAATATGTAGTAATGTCAATGATCAAGGAGGAAAGACAAAGTATAAACAATAATATAGAACACGGTTTCTGAAATCCGAGAAATAAAGTTTATGATTTTTTTTCACATGATTAATGTTGTATGATGGATTATAAATCTTAACAGTGTATCTGCAGCTCTATGCACTGTTTTGTCATCACCGTATCGAACAGATGAACTTCGGCTTGCTACGCCGATACTCTAAAAGTCAGGCTGAAGTGATAACTCTCGCCTAAGCGGGAGTATCGGGTATATGACGTGACCCCCACAATACCCCTCTCTCAGTGAGTCGGACGGTGGAACGAATTATTGAGGTGCCCGTGAAGTGTTATCACGCGGGCAGTGATTGGTGCTGTGCAGTGTTATCACATGGGCAGTGGTTGATGCGGTGAAGTATAAATACGTTGGAAGCCGTTGAAGTTGATTCGATGTGGTGTCACAAGTGTTTGTTCAAAGGTTGCGTTAATATTCAGTCTGGAAGTCACCAATGCAACGCTATGCACTTTTTGGCTGTCATCACTCGGTATAGAACCGATGAACTTCGCCGATACTCTACCAGTCAGGCTAAAGTGATCACTCTCTCCTAAGAGGGAGTATCAGGGCGACTAAACAAGGTGATAAAATGTCGTTTTGGGAGGCAGGACAAATAATTCCCAAAGAATAGTGGAAGGACAACTTGCCTTACAATAAGAGACGTTTAACTAACAAACGGATCATTAGCAATTCTTCCTCAAAACAAGTATATTGGCAGATGGGAGTAGGATTACGAGGGGTCGAAAAACTGAAAAGTCCAGCTGAAGACGATCTGTAGAAATCATTAATTAATCGTCCCATGTCCGAAAACATATAATTACCTGTTCTGCCGCAAACAGCATACTTCAGATCTCACATGCTTTAAAAAGTATTTCCCCCCCTCCTATGAAGTCAAAATTGTCCCAAGCCCCTCTCTATCAAATCCATGGGACACATGTGGTCCCAGTCCATACTTAAAGGATAAGAAATAGATCATAACCTTTGGTAAGTCTTGAATACGAGAATACTAAATGATGATATGAGAATACTAATAATTATTCATATTGTATACATAGGAATAACATATATAGATGATTTAAGCAGTTTTAGAAGTAGGCTTTTTTAAGAAAACTACATGTTGCACACAGCGTTTCCGGAATACATCAGAAAAAAATTTAGTTATACTCGTCGGGACTTACTGTTGTGAATTGACAAAACTAAATATTTTTTTTTAATCCGAGCCTCAGGTAGACAAGACACTTTACGGATGAATAGTACCTAAATATTCACATGCAGACTATTTTTTATTATTATAGAAGCATACTTTTTAATAGTTAACATATAAATCATAGGTAAAATAAATAATAAATTTTTAGGTACAATTGCTGGGTTAAAAATTACAATATTTGCTCAAACAGCATACGAGGAAACAGAAATTAATATATTTGTATAGAGAATCGTGTTGAAAAGCAATTAAAAAATAAATTTAAACATACTATAAACAATGATTAAAAGTTTCCTAAAATAAAAAATGGTATGGCCCTACTGCACAGTTATTCATTTAAATGTAACAACACATCATTTTAATGGTTAACCTCTACTCAAGAGACATATACCACTGTCTATGAATAGCGCTCCTGAAAGGCAATTATTTAACACTCCTCTCTAACCACAGTTACACATGATGGATAATATGCAGACTTCGTTGCTTTCAACTCAATGGCTGCTTTAGAAACAAAACAAATGCAAGCGGATTCGGATGTTTATTTAAATAAGTTGCTACCATTTGAGGCGGAACTGTTGTCTTTACAAACTGGAATGATGGATACCCTTGGCACACAGCAAGAGATTTCCCCTACCCCCTTAGTAAGGAAAAACTTTAAATAAAATAATGATGAGTTGCAAATGACAATGTGAGTTATTATTTGACCTAGAAAGTATGTTTTGGGTGTTTATGTAAATGTCATTTATATGGGTTAGTTTATATTCAGGAGTCGGTACTATGGTAACGAAATCATACACACTGTTAAAAATATCTACTCAAAATTAAGTAAAATGTACTAATTTTTTATTAAATTCGATGTTTATTATGGCTTCGAATACATAAGTTTCAATTTTGAAAGAGCCATGCAGTACAATGAGTAAAAATTAATAAAATACAGTTGCTTGCTTACATATGCTGCCTTCATAAATCATTTACAAAAAAATATCTGCAATTACAACCAAGATTTACAAAGAATCGAAACCAGATCCTTATGTCCAGCAATGCAGTTCCTTATACGTTGTACTACCAGGGGAACGTGAAGAAGTTATGCACATAAGACTTGTTTAAAAGGTGTGCCTAAATAATGAGAAGTAAGATCATTGAATTGTAATAACTCAGTTTCCATTTAAGCTATCGAATATATTTTACAGTTAGTTACATAACCGTTGGGGTTTTTGAAATAAAAAGTATAAACCCTAATTTACATATTTTTTAAAGTACTGATATCAGTATTTTTTCGCAATTATGATTTTCTTGAAAAAACTATGGAATTACATGAAAATGTTTTGGGATGACGGTAAATGCACTCACTAATGGGATTAACATTAACACATCGTTTAAAAGAAAAATAACCTATACTTACTTAGTCTGCTTCAACATTTTAACATAATAGGTATTGTAAAACTTTTTACAACATCTTTAAACATAAATATAATATGTTTTCACTTTATTTCCTAATTTTTATACAGTTACAAATAATGTCGACCAACTACAATCTATAAGAACAGCAAGATTGATTCTGTCTATTTAACACATCCACACGATACCCCGATGATGATCCAATTGCTTCTTAAAACTATCCATTCCTAAAGATATAACAGCATAATCATAAAAACAAGTCTACATGTATTTGTCTAATTTCCTAATTGACGACATAACGCTTTCTTCTTACCCGATTCAGTGGTGATTTGTATAACTTGAATCCATGACTTCTTGTCCCATTGGCAATATTTACTTCCAATCTCCACCCCCTCCCCCAATCACCACATCTGATAAATTTGAATAGCTGAATAAGGTCCTTCTGATCCTTCCCTTATCGAGTATATACATATTTAAAGTTCGAAATATATTTCCATAATTAATTCCTGTGGTATCCTGAAATATTTTCGTGGGACTGTGCTGTGCACGTTCCAACAAGTCGATATCTTGTTTTAAGATAACGGCTATTCCACGGTATTTATTCCCTCAAAAATGTCTTGTTAGTATTCTAAAATATACTAATTAACGTAAAATAAACCCATTTGCTTGGTTGGATTAGTTATTTTTTAAGAAAAAGTAGAATTGTTTTACATGAATTAACATATAATAAAATAGTAACAAAAAGTTGCGCAGCTGACAAGTACAGTGGTCTATAAGTAGACCAAAATTGTAATGTATACTCAAAATGAGACCTAACCAGCTCCACATATAATGCCAACATAATATCTTTAGAATTAGAGGAAACATTTTTTGTTAATAAATTCCATCATTCAATTATCCCTTTTACTTATCACCCCACATTGATGTCCCATTTCCAAAGCCTCATTAACCAAAACACCCATATTCACTTTACGTAATAATACCTTACATTTCAATACTTCCAAGTACACTAAAACTCGCGTACCAACTTGATTATCCATACCCAGATTTACACTGCAATCTTCGCATTAGGTTTCGAATTCCTTTTATTTTAAATTGAATAGGAATGCGATACTCTCAAATGTATTGGATCTTAACTAGAAGAAAAACACACACAAAAAAAAGAGATTCTTCCCAAAACAAATTACAATCGCTTAAATCATTCGAATGCCGCGACATATGTTTAGTCGAGCCCTCTACTTAACAGGAAATAAGAAGAAGAGTTCGGTAACAGAGACAGTTTATTTTCTCAAATAGGATTCCCGTTCTAATAGCCCAATGGAAACAAACACAACTTTAAAAGGGATTTAATCTGCTACCTTAAACCCGTCTTATCTCTTACTTGAGTCCAATTGTTTTTCCTATTGTCATGGGATTAACGTGGGCGATGCGTAAGAAAAGATCAATTTGCATTTATTTGATCCTGTAAGGCTTGTTTCGAGGAATTTAGGAGCGGTTTTTTATTATGGTATTGGACTGTGTTTATTTTTCTCAGTCGATTTCGATTGCTAAGAGGGAGATCGTCCCCTGCTGAAACTTTATATTCTGCACATGTAAATCGAATAAAAACATTCCAGGGCTTTCTATTACCTCAGTTTGTTTTTTATGTTCTTAGAGAAAATGGAATAGAAATAAATGTGTTCGGTTGGATGAAGGATTAACTTTATTTAAAATTGTATGTAAATTTTTTCAAATTATATTATTTTGTTGTTTGATGTTTGTGCTGAGGATAAAACAATGTCAATAATAATCCTCAGTTTAAAAAACAAATTGGAATTTAGTTGTTTTTTTAGAATTGAGAGGAAATGGGAGACAAATGAAAATAATTTAATTTGATATGGGTTTTGCGGGTTTTTAAGTTTGTTTAAATTTTTTCGATATGTGCTACATGAAATACTGTAATAAAATGACCAAGCATTATGATATTTATTTCAAACTCGCACATATTGTATGTAGTTTATTTATAATTATTTTATTTTGTTCCTTGATGTTTGTGAGGGGGACGGATAGCCCAGTGGGTAAATGCGTCAGCTGGGAATCGGAGGGTTCCCGGTTCGATCCTGTACGACGGACTTGACAAATAAAAGTAAAAAAAAAGTAGTAATATTATGATCGGAGGGTCGCTAGCTTCGCTACAAAATACTAGGAATGTCGTCCAGAACATCCAGAAAAATTATCGGCGTGTATACGGGACTGGTGATCGGGTTCCAAAGTCCCGAAGTCAATTGAAGGTGTTGGGTGCTATTTCAGGTGTTTCCTCGTCATCTGACCATGGTTCAAAAATACGAAGCATCGTTCCCTGGTCTTTCCTTCGAGATAGTCCCCGAACCGTCGCCAATAGCCACCCTGTGCAGCTCTAGTGCGACGTTAATTAACCAAACCAAACCAACCTTGATGTTTGTGCTAAGGATAAAACAATGTCGATAATAATTCTCAGTTTTAAAAAAAAATGGAATTTAGTTTCTTTTTTAGAATGGTGAGGAAATGGTATAAAATAAAAATAATTTAATTTGATATGGATTTTGTAGGTTTTAATTTTTTTTTAGATTTTTTTTTCATATGTGTTACATTAACTAGTGCAATAAAATTACCAAACATTAATGACATTTATTTCAAACTCTCACACAATAAAAATATAAATGTAATTATTTTATAATCGGCTTAATTTTATTTTAGGATAAATTGTTGTTTCTCATAATCTGTGTTTTTCCTCGTACGCTGTTTTTTCTTGCTGTTTCATTTAATATTTTATTTTCAACCTAACATTCGTAAAGTATATGGTTAAGGGGCCAAAGCAGACACCGTTTACTTTTTTCCTTAATTTTGCAAAAATCATTAAAATTTATTTTCTACATATGGGTGCAAATAATATTGACATAATCACTTGACCAACCATTTTAAAAATATACTATTTTCTTTTTAAAAATAAAAAAAATGCAAAACATACGACATTTCTTACTTTTAATATAATTCAAGAAACTAAACTGTATTTACATATTTTTATTATTTGCAAACAAACCAACCTACCAATTTTGAGAAAAAACTGCTGCCCCTTTCTTTACTCTTTCAGTCCCAGTGTTGCTAAGTGGGGTAAATTCGTAGTTCACAGTGCTCATTCTAAAAAAAATAGTGCCAAATGCATGCTTTTCTTCCCTGGAATATCGCCAGTTTTAGGAGCTGCCACAGACTCCTAACGTAGGTTTATGGTCCCGGGTAATTGTTGTATCCGGCTACTCATTGTATTAGCTGGTACCCCTTTGAAAATGACGATTATGGTACTTAGGCATAAACCTTCACGCAGTCGCCCTGCTCATTAATTAGGGTTGCCAAAATATATAAATTATATCGATTACAGATTGTCACTAAATATAAGTGTAAAAGTAAATGCAATTAGCCCTAATTTGAATCATCATGAAATGATGCGGGGAAATTATTAGTTTTGTGAGAAAACGTCAGACTTACGACATTTTTTCGCCAGTTGCGTTCAGTAACCCAGGAGTGTTGACACAACTGGTGGAAAAGTAATGTAAGTCTAAATTTATCTTGCACCACTCTTATTTCCCCGGCCTCAATTTGAAAAAATAAATTACGTCAGTTTGTTTTCGATAAATGATAGTTTAATTTAAATTTATTTTAATTATTTAAGTAAAATAGGATTTCAAAAGTTATCCCAATGCTTTACATATGATTATTGTTTTTAATTATAAACTATGATTACTGCTGGGAAATCTGGCAATACACGAACTTGTATACACGTTCTTATCTTTTAGATGGGAGCGATAAAAAAAACACAATATGCCTCATTCCACTAATTAAATAACACCTGGGCGATCCCCGTCTCCAGATCCAAAACCTACTCCCCCTTTTCACTTCACTTCAAGGGTGGAGCAATGGCGAGATGAGTCACACAATCAATTTCAGATGGAAGAAGGAATATTGGATTTCCCTCATAATGTCCGACAACATCGAGTGGAGAGGGGGGGGGGGGAGAAAAACATCTGCCCATTAATGAGTGAGGCACACCCTCTGCACTCACAGTGCTTCATTAGTAGTGTGATCACCCCCCCCCTAAGTGGGGGGGGGGGCGGGAAACAATAGAATGGGCCCATCATTGGTGCGTCGTTATCAAGCGATCATTCTGCTGTGTTGTTTATAAAGGAGAAGTAGGATTATTGGACTCCGTAAGATGATAGGAATTGAGTTTTGTAGTGAATAAGCAATGTTCTTTATAAAAGTTTACATTGTGAAGTATTGCATTCCAGTGAAGTATACTCAGCTAATAAAATCTTCAGCTTAAAACCTAAATTTTTTTTAAATTGTAGGTTTTGTACAAGCAAAATAAGGGAGCATATACCATATTATTTTTTTTTAATTTTTAAATCAAAGTTTTAAAGTATATTTTTTAAATTTATATAAAATAATAATATTTCACACAAAAAAAATCATATTTGTGTGCATTTAAAAAAAATAAACATTTAAATTTTTTAATGCCCTAAGACTTTCTTTAACTATTTTTATTTCCAAAAAATATCAGATACTTTAGATAATAATACATAATAATTAGCATTAAAGTTATGTATTTGCATGTGGTTCGGCTGGTTTGGTTTGGTTAAATAACATCGCACTAGAGCTGCACAGTGGGCTATTGGCGACGGTTCGGGGTCTATCTCGAAGGAAAGTGTCGTGCACCAGTCCCGTACAGAATTTATCGTGCACCAGCCCCGTATACACGCCGTTAATTTTTGAGGATGTTCTGGACGGCTTTTCTAGTATTTTGTAGTATTTGCATGTGACTTTTATATAAAGAAGTATTTATAATTATACAAAAAAAAATTCTTAAAACTCATTTTTTTACTTTAGTAATTATGACTTATGACTTGAGGATGGGGGTTCCAGTTGGAGCAAGCACTGTGACCGGAGGTCTATTGTACTGTCCACTGGAAGAAGAATAAATCTTTGATCACTTAAGAAAAGAGATCCGTAGCTGAAACAAATCTCAGCAATGACCTGACAGGAATGTCCTGCAGCTCCCAAGGCTCAAGTAAGTGACGTCCCGAGTGATCGAACCTATGGGCGGAGAAGAAGTCGCACTCACATAGAATATGTACAACAGTTTCATCATTATTCCTACATCCCCTACACAAAGGGTCGTCCTTAACCCTCATAATAGTTAGATGCTTTCTGAGAGTATAATGTCCAGTAATCCAATAGCCCTACACATACCAGAGCGATGGATCTTTAACAGCTCTTGATGACGAGAGCTAGGACATCCACTATTTAGTTATCCAGCTTGTATCTGGTCTGATGCACCGCGCCAGTCACTGTACTGTTGATTCCTAAAAATAGAGAAGTTAGTACCTCTGATAACTTCATTAGAGATGCCTAATGCTGGCTCAGGACCAATAAAGGAGGAACAAGAGCCCAGTCTGGCCAGTTCATCTGCCGTTTCATTACCCGGACTACCCGAGTGTTCAGGAACCCAAAATAAGGAGACATTGTTACTAACAGCTAGTTTGCATAGGTTAGAGTAACAGTCCCAGACCAGTAGTGAGGTGAAATTAGGTAATTAAAAGATACTGTTCATAAAGCTAAGTCGCATGCTAATTTATAATATATACTTATTTTATAAAATGCTTAAATATTATACATTTCTCTAATTATTATGAAAAACAGCTTAGCGTTTTGAAAAACTTGATATCAAGAAAAACCAAATACTGAGAAAAAATAATTATAGTTTTCATCCCTTACGTTTTCTCTCTTCTGTCACCCTGCATAAAATCACAAATAGCCCATTAAAACATATATGCATTTCTAGAATATCCCCATCGTATTTAAAAAGTTCCAAACTATAAGTTCAACAAATAAAAGAAACTCTTGCATAAAAGTTTATGGAAGATTCTGAAAAATATTTTATACATAATTATTTGATGGATATCCCTTTTTCAGGTTTAAGTAAAACAAAGAGAACCATGACAAATGTCAGAGAATAATTTTTACATAATAATAAAACTTGATGTTTATTTTCAATTTGAACAATGTCGTAATTCAGCTTCTTGTGTACTTAGGAATATGATATTTTTATGTATCGTTGTTTATAGACTGTTAAGTTTTATTATTGATATTTTAGAAACTGTAGACTCATGGGTTTATTTTTCTATATAGATCATGAGGAGTAATAATTCTGACGTTTAATCTTATATGGGAAGTAGATGAACTAGTAATGAGTGACGAGAACTTTCATCTTTACATATAATGATTTATTTTATATCCTTTTAAGTGCACTATTAAAAACAGTACTAAAAAATAAGTAAAATGTACTCGTGTTTGAATACATTCGACACTTAACCGAATACATAAGTCTCATTTTTAAAAAAGGCCTGCGCTCAAAAATGAGTAAAAAATAAATCACTTTCAATAAATATTGACAATTACAACCAAGACTTACTGGTATATACCCCATATCTTCAGGCTCCGCAGTAGTACTATTAGATAGACGTAAAGAAGTTATAAACAGAATAAATGTTAAAAAGGTGTACCATAGGAATGGAAAATAAAATAATTGAGTTGTAATAACCCAATTTCCATTTAAACAATCGGCGTCAAATCGTATTGAAACCATCTTCTCAACACCCATTTTTAAGTTTGTAAGGTCGCTTTGTTAAAATAGCTTGAACAGAAGCTGAGTTTAGCAATATTAAATTACACTGCTCAGTTTTGAGAAAGTACAGTTATTTAAAGTTGAGTACGCCATCGCTCATTTACGATGCAATTGTACTAAAAAAAAAGGAGTATGTGCAGGTACTCCTTTAAAGTACCTTTTA
This sequence comes from Troglohyphantes excavatus, assembly GCA_963932185.1. Taxonomy (NCBI): domain Eukaryota; kingdom Metazoa; phylum Arthropoda; class Arachnida; order Araneae; family Linyphiidae; genus Troglohyphantes; species Troglohyphantes excavatus. The sequence continues at coordinate 5,139,903 of OZ010668.1, forward strand.
TACAATGTAGTTTCTCATGACTTAACGTTGTAATATTTATGACGTTAAATCTTATTTATTATGTGGGGAGTGTAAAGGAACCATACTCGGGGACAACCTAAGCTACACCTAAAGCGAAAGCTATGATATTTATAAATATCCCATCGCTTATGCTCAATTTAAGTTGTCCCCGAGTATAGTAATGAGTGAGCGAAAGCTTTTTTCTTGACACATGATATAGCGATTTATTTGATATTCTTAAGTGGCAGGGTTAAATTTTCATAAACAAATTATAACCTTTGATTCATTCCATTGTCATTGATTATCAGTGTTTTTTAATATTAAAAATATAGGGTTTTAAAGGTGTTTTGCTATATATATTACTTTATTGGATATGGTAATCTTAACGTGTGTCTCTTTGAAACCCTGATAAATACCTTTTTTGACAATATGAATTTTATAGTCATAAATTAAGATTGACTATCGATTAAATACTAAAATAAATAGATTTACTTAACATATTCAGCTCCTAAAATTTTACAGAATGTGCTGTACTTACACAAAACGCATGTAAACTTATTTTTTTATCTATTTATGATGATTTTATGTATAGAAATTAAAAAGAATACATTTCAATGCTATCTATATATAACTATGTAGTTATATTAATTCTAAAAGCGATATATAAGTAGTATAGTGAGAGGTCAAAGTTTAATTATATGTAACGTCGAATTACAAATAAGCACACATTGATTTTTCTTTCTTTCTAAATACATACTTTATACAAGCTATTCCCTGATTATAAATGCAATAACATAACACCACCTACATTTTGCGTCTACTTAGTTGACTGCAACACAGACTAGTGTGCTGATTCATTAAATCCTCTTGAAGTGGGATTCCCCCTCTCTGAAGCTAACATACCCACCAAACCGCAAGGCTGGGGGACACCATTCCCCTTCCTTCTGCTGTCATGTCTCCAGCTGCCTATTCAAATTGGGTTCGCACGGGGTCACCACTCTCGAAAGAGATCCACAAGTTTCGGAGTTAATTACAGTACGCCATCCTGGGCACACACTAAGCCCGTGGTAGGGGAGGATGGGGCTGGTTGTCACACTCTTTACACATTTATTTTTGAAGGGACCTTATGTCATTAAAATTATTCAAAAATAAGTAAAATGTACTCATTTCTGAGTACTTTTGATGCTTATCGTAGCTCCTAATACATAAGTGTCAATTATGAAAAAGACATGTACTCAAAAATGAGCACAATGAGTAAAAATGAATAAAAATAGCAGTTGATTGCCTACATAGGCTGCATTTATAAATCGCTTTAAATAATTATCGACAAATACAACCGAGACTTACCGGGAATCGAACTCAGATCTTGTGGCGCCGCAGGTCCACTGTATAATCTGTTGTACTATCAGGGCGACGTAAGGAAGTTATAAACAGAAGAAATTTTAAAAAAGTTCTTCCAAAATAATCGGAAGTAAGATAATTGAGTTGTAATAAATCAGTTTCTATTTAAAATATCGACATCAAACAATGTGGAAAACCATCTTCTGAACAAATATTTTATCTGAGGTGTTAAAAAACTGAAAAGTCAATATGAAGACGATCTGTTGGAACCATTAGTCAAACGGCGTCGCATGAGTGGCTGGTTAGACACAACTTGGCTACTCTCGGTATCGAACCGCAGAACTTCGGCTTGCTACGCCGATTCTCTGCCAGTCAGGCCAAAGTGATTACTCTCGCCTAAGCGGGAATATCGGGTAGAAAAAGTTAACCCCACACATATACGAAACCGTGTAATTACTTGGTCTGGCGCAAACAGCATACTACATACATCACATACACTCAAACCTGTTTTTGTGCGGTGGATAGGGACCGCATAAAAAAAGGCATAAAAAATTTGCGCAAAACTTCACGAGTAGCTATAACAAATAGTTTTAGCAACACAATTAAAAAGGAGGCTCGACAGCTACTTGGAATCTTGCCAAACTTTTTGGAATCTGATTTAGAAAATACACATGCGAACATTTTTAAATATTTTATTTATATATGTACTTATTTTAAACATACTAACTTTTCAAAACGTATAACCATTATCCTTTGTAGTCTGACAATACGCGAACTTGGTTCAAATATACTACCTCGCACTCGTATAGAGTTGACTTTTTTTCAGTTACCATGTAGTTGGTGATCAGTTTTTGCGACGACTGCCGTTTCACTAGACGCTTGTATATGTCTCGGTAGCCAGATATTCAATTATGTTCCAATTTGATTGAAATTATCATATACCGCACAAAAAAAATCGCATAAAAAAAGTGGCACAAAAACAATCTCACAAAAAAAACCCGCACAAAAACAGGTTTGAGTGTACTCGTAAAATTCTTTGTCCACCCATCCATGGACGAAATTGCCCCAAGCCCATTGCTAGACCTGTAAAATCCATGGGACAGATGCTGTCCCAGCCCACACGTAAACATTAATGTAACTGCAGGTTTAAAAATTGAAAGGTGCTGTACCCTAAGTTATACAAAAGCCAATAAAATTTCATTGTACAGGGTGGCTATAAAATAGGTTTATCTGCTTAAAGGCATCTGCATTTAAAACTACAATACTAATGGATAATTAAGCCAAATTTCATTTTAATGCTATTGAAAGCATGGGGAGAAGATATTTCCGTAACAAAAATATTTAATATATAAAATCACTTATAGATGGAATTTTGTCGCTGTCCGAGCACCAAACACATAATATATATATATATATATATATATATATATATATATATATATATATATATATATATATATATATATATATATATATATATATATATATATATATATATATATATATATATATATATATATATATATATATATATATATATATATATATAAATGCGACACAAAGTAATTTAGTGATTAAACTTACAGGAAATAGTCATTTATTCCCTAGAATTATAATTTCAGAACCACATAGACTATTTTAAACGTATTAACTTTTATTGTGTACAACAAATTGCATCCAATGTGGTCCTGATTCTGATGAATGGATGATTATTTTTTATAAGTTTACTCCTCTGAAGGACATGGGCGTGATGTCCAAGGATCTCCGGTTTTCTCATCAACAGTGCACTAAATTTTTAAAATCATAAAATACTCCATTTTACAATATTTTTTTTAATTTAAAAGTTTTAGATACAAGTTACAAGCTATCTCTTTGCAATTAATTACGAATTAAAAAAAAATAACATAAAATATTATGCTCAGGAAAAACTAATTAAACTTCGAAACAGTGAAAACCACTTTACAAATATCAAAATCGCTTGTACGTTGGTGGGTAAATCACTAAATTAATGTATGTGTATATCGCAATTATTTTTTAATATTGTATACCTGTTTTTTGGTTAGACATCGCCAACATTCCCACTACCTGCGATTGTTGTACTAATATTATACGGAAATTCTTCCCAGTGCTTTTACTATCCTCAGTATAAAATACGGGGAAATTCCTTTTATTAGTTTTAGATACAAATGCTTCTACACAGGAAAACTTATTTTATAATCACCCTGTATATCACCCCATTGCAACACATTCCTATTCACCCCCTACAACAATGTAACGGCATGTTTTAAAGTAACGTAACTCCCCTAACAAATCAGTCCCCCTAAAAAAAGAACATAAATAAACCCTTCCAAACACACTTTCTCGATTTCTTAATGAAGCAGCCGTTTGACACTACACCCCCCCCCCCTCCCCAGTGAGCAATCGAACACAAACTGCTGTTGAAATGCGACGCACTCACCTACACTTTAACGAAGGGGGGTAGGGGGGGCATTTTTTCAAAGCATGCCATCCAAAAGAGAGAGGGAGGGTTAATGCGATTTGTCTTTGGGAGAAGAAAAAAGTACTTTATTGTGATTCCACGAACTTTAAATGGTTGTTCTTTTTCTGAATGGACGGGGGAAGGGAATCTCCTCTACGGAACTTCTTCCCTGTTTTATGTGACGACTCAATCTCCATTTTGGGTCTCTTCTTTGTTTTTTTTCTTTGTTCCGTGATTCGATGGAAATGCGACCGTTTGTGTGAGAGAGGGATGTAATTTGGCAAGGGTTGGGTATTTAGTTGTGTTTCGTTGGGATCCCTGTAAAAAGGAAAAGGGTCAAGTTGTGTTTAAATTCCAGATGTTTCTTTTCTGTGTTCAATATCCTAGAGAGAAGAAACAACCAGCAACTTAACCCAATGACGCTTGCAAGATTTTTTGAATTGTAAAGTTGTTTTCATTGTTTCGAAATTTAAATAATTTTACCAGGGTTCCATATATTGTATTATTTTTTTAATTAATTGTAAATATATAGCTTATAAGTTGCACCTCAAACCTTTGAATTAAAAAAATAAAAAAAATATTGTAAAATAAAGTGTATTTTTATGAATTTAAAAATTGGGTGCATTGCAAAAAAACAAGAGATCCCTGGACGTATATTTACGGTCTTGAGGCGTCAGCCGAATATTGCACTGAATTCTTGTGTTATAAGCTTTGAAATTCATATTTTTGTAGAATTGTATTTTTGCCAAATATTTATATTTTTTTTTTACAAATTATCTTTTCCTTTAACATTAATGATTCGAAAACCCTTTTTTCCGAATTTTCAAAACATTTATATATAAACAAAATAAATTAGAATTTATCGTAATATTTTTATCGGAATGTATTAATATGATTCTACTTTATACAACTGCTAGGAATATTTGTAAATAATTCGACTTTTCCAGTTAATATAAGGAAGTTTTCATGTATCAAACTGTCCCATTTTGTTCATACCCCAAACAAATCGTTATTTCGTCTTGGATTGAAACACCCAGAAATGCAGTGATCTGCTAAAATGTGCATCAGTAACAAAATAAAATAACATAAAAGGAACGAGATCAACACATAAATTTAACATTGTGTAATTCAATATTTGATTTAAAAACCCATTTTACCCCAAGGCCCATATTACCCCACCTTACCCTTTAAATACTACTATCCCTACTACACAATATTTATATCTCAATTTGAAACTTTAACATCTTATATCTCGTTAAACGGATGTTAAATTTAAACGAGGAGGGGAGTAAATCTATTGAATAGTAATATTTTCATTAATCATTCTTATCAAGATACTTTTTACATCAAAACCACCAAAGGATTTATGCGAAAAATATTCATGAACCATTTCGAACAGAAGTTTTTGACCGTGCTTTCCATGTTAGGTAGAACCAGTTAATAAATAATTCCAGTCATTTAAAGCGGGACAAGATATCTCAATCCTTTACCCCGCTCTGATGAAATTATTATTACACAGTATTTTATGGCATCTCATGTCGGGACATTGAGAAATCAATGTATGCAGTGAAATATAAGGTAATACTTGTCCTTATTAAAGTTTAACTCTTCTACGTTATTTAGGTATTCTATGGACTTTTGATATTTTATACGAAATGCTAACATTATACTTCATATTTGAAATATGAGGTTGGTATAAAAGTTTTTTTTTCCGTATTCAAAAGGTATGCACGAATAGTTGTTTCAAAGGAATGTCTGAATGTAAACTCACCGGTTTTTTTGCTTTGCGTTCATCAGAACAAGCAGTTTTTGACTACACTGATAAAAATTTCAGTTCAACGATGTACCGTAACTTGGTGCAAAACAGAGGTCTGCAGCAAATTACACCATTTTTGAAAAATATATCTTAAATATAAATGAAACTATAGCTGAACTAAAAACAAACCTATAACACCAATTTTATTACTTTTATAGTACTGCTATTGAATTATAAACAAATTCATAAAAAAATATTTAAATCAATATCTGCCATATTATAAATACAAAATTTTGTGATATAGAGCAATAAAATATATTATAAAACACATTCCGAAATATACAATAAAACACATTCCGAAATATAATATAAAACACAATCCGAAATATATTATAAAATATATTCTAAATTATAATATAAAACGTATTCTAAAATATAATTTAAAACATATTCTAAAGCATAATATAAAACATATTCTAAAATATAATATAAAACATATTCTAAAATATAATATAAAATATATACTAAAATATATTATAAAACATATTCTAAAATATAATATAAAACATATTCTGAAATATAATATAAAACATATTCTGAAATGTAATATAAAACATATACTAAAATATAATATAAAACATATTCTAAAATATAATATAAAACATATTCTAAAATATAATATAAAACATATTCTAAAATATAATATAAAAATATTATATTAAATTATATTTTAAAATATAATATTAAATTAAATAATTGGAACACGAGTGTACGTTTTACACTAAAATGCATCTTACGATAAAAACGTTCGTTGAAACAAATAACAAATTTAGTTACATCCTTCTCCGAAAGATGGCACTGTACGTTAAAAACATCAGTAGAAAGAACGAAAATACTAAAATAGTAAACCGTTTGATGGAACAAGCTACAATGCAATATATGTGTGAAACTAAATAAATGTGTGTCAAAAGAAACTCTTGAATTGGTTTTTTGGTATTCTTTTATGTTTTTAACTTGCAACGCCATCTATGAATAAATTTTAGAACTAAACATATTATTTGTTACAATAAAAAAATATCGTGAGAAGCATTTATTCCAAACCGCATTCTTCTAATCCAGTTGTTTCATTTTATATTGAAATGTATCAGGGATTTTCGGCCTGCACCGTCCATTTTTCTAACCTAACTTCAATGCCAAAATGCTTCACGCATTTCTAATGACTCCCAGCAAACACAAATGGTCGCATTTGTCAGCGATTCAATTCGCGGCCACCAGAATCTTCCTCAGGAGACAAAGAGTAATGCTGATTCTCCGTAATTCTGCAATCATCATCATTATACGCTCAAAAGAATGGTGAATCGTTTCTCATCGCTTTGTACGGCAACGGGACGATATCCGATTACTTGAGAGTGGTACATTTGGCGTTTAAAAAACCAGATACATTTTCCCGAGTTTGGTGAAAAGTCATCAACATTTGTCTTCTTGCATTATTCTGATATTTTTGAGAAGTTTGTACTTGGAATACAATTGTCAAATATATCATCAAATTGATTATGTATGCATTGCTGTTCTTTAAGAGGTTTTTATATGTTTTATGAAGAAATGAGTTTAGGCTTGTAAAGTGTGCCAAGGGTTCCCAATTGACATTGATAGGTGTCGTTTTATAGTATACGAATCTGTGTGGAGTGGTATTTTATACTGGTTTTAATAGGCGTATTCAACGTCAAAAGTAACCATTGTCCGGTCGTTTTTGCAAATCAAGCCCTGACCGTGCGCTCAACGCATCTTCTAAGAGAACAGCTTCACAAAGAACATTGTTCAGTGACAATACGATGGATAGTATGTTATGTAATACAAATCCAACTATTTACACTTAATCCCTTTCAAGTGTTTTATAAATTTAACTAACTATAGTTGTGTAATTTCAATGTCAATACAATTTCTTAGCCTAATAATGTAATTTAAAGTGTATACTAATTAAAGAGGAGCTCCGTGTAATTTTGAAAAATTGTCCAACTCGCGGCAATTTTAGTTGCATGCAAAATCGCAATATCTGGACCACGAACGGAGAGCGTCTTCTAAGATAATGGCTTTACAAAGAAAAAGAAAAATTATATATTATGATTCGCTGATAGCATTTCTGTTTGATATTACGATTTTTGAAGAGCATTAAATATAAATAGTATGCTACGTATAGATAATTCGGAATGAATAGTATGATTTACAGAAAGCATTGGGATAGAATAATGGGATTTATGTAAATCATTGAGGATATATAGTATGATTCACAGATAACATCGCAAATGTATAGTCTGATTCAGAGTGAATTGTGGATTTATATGAATCATATATAACTATGATATAATAGTATGATTCACAGATGATATTGCAAATTAATAGTATGATTCACAGAAAGCATAGATAATGAATAGTATGACTCACATAGATTATTGCGGATATATAGTAAGATACATATATATTATAGCAGATTTTTAGTATGATTCAATGAGAGCATAACAAATAAGTATCATGGTTTATAGAGATAATTGTGGATTTATATGATTCATAAAGATCATTGCAATTTAATAGTATGATACGCATGCGGCAATGCAAATTAATAGCATGATACACAGAAGGTAATGCAAATGAATTGTATGACACACATGAGGCAATGCATATTAATAGTATGACACACAGGAGGCAATGCAAATGAATTGTATGACACACATGAGGCAATGCAAATTAATAGTATGACAAACAGGAGGCAATGAAAATTTATAGTATCATACACAGAAAGCAATGCAAATTAATAGTATGACACACAGGAGGCAATGCAAATTAATTGTATGATTCACAGAAAGCATACAGAGTTAATAATATGATTCACAGAAAACATACAGAATTAATAGTATGATTCATATAGATTATTGCGAATTTATAGTATGATTCAAAGAGAGCATTGGACATGAAATTATGATTAAAACCAATCGTGTATTTATATAAAATGTTCACACAAATCATTGCAATTTAATAGTATGATACATAGATAGCAATGCTAATTAATAGTAAGATATACAGGAGGCAATGCAAATTACTAGCATGATACAGAGAAGGAAATGCAAATGAATAATATGATTATCAAACAACACTGCGGATTTATTGTGGACTGGATAAAATGTGTTTATCAATATGGCATTTTCTAACAATGCTAAATATTAATTTATATTAAAACCAATACAAATTTATCCATCTGAGGTAATTTATTACACAATAAAACAAACAACACTATCCATACTTCTTAAATCGACATCGACATCTTGACTCCAAGAGACAACTTACGGCGAGCCGTGCATCTCCAATCCATTCTTGTTATCTCCTATCTAAATAACTTTCCCGATAGTCGCCCATTAATGGATGTGACTTCTCCCTTAAATCGAACCAGCCAAAGACGGGTTCGACCCGTCTTTAATGAAGGGCAGAAATGAGAATCCATTGCTGCCATCAATTATTCATGCCAAGCGCCGGGGACAATAAAGTATCGCGTCTGTTTGTCTTGGCGCGGCGTTTGGCGCTGGCGTTTTACCATTACAATGAAATGATCCAATTACAAATTCCCATTACATTTTGGCGGCATAATCACACCTGGATCGCGTCCAGTGGACGGGAAAGCAGGTGTTTTACTCATTACCCATTGTGATCTGATTCAGGGGGCATTTTAATTTTAAGGAGGAAGGGGGGGTTAGCGCTGTGGAAATGAACGAGTTTATTTTGTTCGTCGTTCGACTGAGAAAATAAGATTCTGAAGATCGGAAATTGAAACACTTGAAATGCATAATTAAATTGTGTTATTTTTTTTGTATTTTTGGAAATAAGTTATTGGTTTCTTTAGAAGATTAATGCACCAAAATGAATTAATTTTTTTATTTGAGATTTTTAATATATCAGTATATCGTATTAGTTTTTTTTTTGTCCAGTTAAATTTATTATGGTGGTGAATAATAAAACGAATCTTTTGATTGGACAATAAAACTTATGGATAAAAATTGAAAACTAATCAAAATGTATGAATCTGTTACTTGAAAATTTATTAATTTATAAGAAACATAAAGTTTCAACGTATTGACATAAATTAATTTATAACATGCTAGGGTTATTTGTCACTAAGACTAAAGTGTGTTGTTATACTTGGTAAAAAATAAGATTCAATTTATTAACTTAATTAAAAATTAAATATATTACATCGCTTTATTCCGAAAAATTATAGGTTTTGTATAGATAACTTTTAACATTATTGTATTATACAGGGTGGTCATGAATTGTTTGGCTGTTTAACTACATGTATTAACCATTATTATGGAACACGTTAACTTCTTTGTGAATTGCAAATTAAAAAAGGCGACTTGTTTAAAATATAGGCAAAATAATTAGGTAAAAATATTTGATTAAGCCACTACAGCTAAGTGTGATACGCTAAAACAATTATCGTCATCCAACAATTTGTGACCACCATGTTCATAATTTTAAAAATGTGATATAATGAATTTTGTTTAATTAAAAATTCATAAAATTTTCGAGATATCATTCCATGCATTTTGTAAATAAAAAATATTAAAAAAATTTCGAGATATTCCATGAATTTTGATTTAAAAAAATCAAAAATTTTCGAGATATCATTCCATGAATTTGATTAATAAAAAAATCATAAATTTTTTAAGATATCATTCTATGAACATTGTTTAATAAAAACATCATACAATATTCGAGATATCATTCCATAAATTTTGATTAATAAAAAAATCCAAAAATTTTCGAGATATTCCATGAAATTTGATTAAAAAAATTCCATAAAATTTTCGAAATATCATTCCATGAATTTTGATTAATAAAAAATTCATAAAACTTTCAAGAAATCGTTCCATGAAATTTGTTTAATAAAAAAATCATAAAATATTTAAGATATCATTCCATGCATTTTGATTAATGAAAAATTCATAAAATTTTCGATATATTTGAATTTTGATTAATAAATATTCATAAAATTTTCAAGATATTATTCAATAAGCTTTGATTAAGGAAAAATACATAAAATTTTGAAGATATCATTCCATAAGCTTTGATTAAGGAAAAATACATAAAATTTTGAAGATATCATTCCATGCATTTTGATTAATGAAAAATTCATAAAATTTTCGATATATTTGAATTTTGATTAATAAATATTCATAAAATTTTGAAGATATCATTCAATAAGCTTTGATTAAGGAAAAATACATAAAATTTTGAAGATATCATTCCATAAGTTTTGATTAAGGAAAAATACATAAACTTTTGAAGCTATCATTCCATGAATTTCGATTAATAAAAACATCATTAAAAGTTCTGAAAATAACATTCCATAAATTTTGATTAATTAAAAATTCATAAAATTTTCGAGATATTATTTCATTAATTTTGATTAATAAAAGTTCATAAAATTTTCAAGATATCATTTCATAAATTTCGATTAATAAAAAAATCATAAAATTTTCAAAATAGCATTCAATGACTAAACTTTTGACTGCCATAATTTTTTTTAACATAGGCCTTTATTAGCAAATGCTACAATATAAATAGTAATGTTCTATACCAACATAAAAAAAATTAGTTATTGCTATATATAACAGAATGTATCTACACAAAATGTATATAAGTATATATTTTGTAATATAGTGATTTAATGCATGTTTTTAATTAAGTTATGAAAATAAATAACCGTTTATGTTATTCAATATACAAAATGTATTCCAGTAATAAATTTTTTACAACTTTAATAGGGTTCAAAAATATTATAAATATAAAATTTAATAATTTATATCAATATTTTACATATTTTATATTGATATGTCTCAATTGATTAATATATATGCAAACTGTTCGGCCCCACGTTTTAAGAGAACCCGTTACGGCATATTTAATTTAACAAAAAAAACTGAACCTTCGGACTTGTTCTAAATTCCAGCGGCTACCGACTAAGCTACAAAGGAGAGAGGTCCGCGGACAGAGTCAGCTCGTCGATATTGAATTATTATATTGTTTTAAATAGTTTTCATTTTTGACGAAAAAGATTTTGTTAAAAGAAAAACGACAAACTAAATTTTCTCGATTTGACGAAATTTTTAATCGGAGCATACCGCAAGTGTCTGTTTCGTCAAGAGAAGCAAAAGTTTCGTCTTATATGATATTGTGCTTTTAATTATGTATTATGCTTGCAAAGCCTCATTTTGAAGATCATCACTGAGCTAAAATAATATATACTGGAGTGAGAACTCGCACTGGATTGGTTTTGGTTTGGTTTTGTTAATCAACGTCGCACTAGAGCTGCACAGTGGGCTATTGGCGACGGTTCGGGGTCAATCTCGAAAGAAAGACCCGGGAACACATACACATTCACACACACATTCATACACACATTCATACATGCACCTCGTTATTTTAGAATCATGGTCAGATGACGAGGAAACACCTGAACTGGCACCCAACGCCTTCAATAGACGTCGGGACTTTGGACCCCGATCAGATTTATCATGCACCAGTCCCGTATACACGCCAGTATAATTTGTTGGATATTCTGGACGACCTTCTAGTATTTTTGAACTCGCACTTGAAGAAATGACCCGCGGATGAGTACTATTCGGAAAAAAAGGCTGAGAACATATGGCTTTAGTCGCTATGCTTCGATCTTGAGTATTTGTTTAATTAATTTATAATTTTTTTTATTTTTCTTGTAATTAAGAAAGCACACTGTTAAACATAGCTACTTGAGAATAAGTACAATTGACTAATTTTTTATTACATTCAACGTTCATCATAATACATAAGTTTCATTTTTGAAAAAGACGTGGACTCAAAAAAGAGCGAAATGAATAAAAAGACAAGTTGCTTGCCTACATAGGCTGCTTTCATAAATCATTTTCAATAAATTTCAACAATTACAACCAGGATTTACTAGGAATCAAAGGGAAGTAAGATATTTGAGTCGTAAGAACTCAGCTTCCGTTTAAGCAATTTACATCAAATAATGTGGAAAACCATCTTCTGAACAAGTATTTTAGTTTGAAAGGTCGTATTGTTAAAATGGCTTGAACAGTAGCTGGAATAATCAATATTAAACCATACTGATCATTTTTGCGAAACTACGATTACTTACATTGGAGTACGTCATCGCTCATTTACGATGTAATTGTACTCAAATAAATACGAGTACGTCCATGTACTCATTTTTAAGTACATATTTCTTTTACAGTGCAAGTATGGCATGAGTATATATTTATTAAGCAGGTATGTATATTTGAGAAAAAAAAATTTAAACTAGGATGCATACACTTTATCCCATAACAAACACCATGCGAAAATACTATAATTTCTCACCTGGGCTCAAAAAGGTTTAAAGTTGTCGCCAGGCTTAGTATTTCCTCCAGTGAATATTATAGCTCAGTGCGGCCGATATCGTATAGAAAATGTCAGACATTTCATGCCAAAATTCAGTAAAATCTTCTTTACAGTCAGTTGAATAATTCTAAATCACAATTTGGCAAATTTCCAATCCATACTTAGCCAAAGAGGACAACAATATCAGTTGTATAACTCGCTTTCGATAACTCCAAACCTCCGAAGCGCTACACGAGATCCCATCAACGGCGAGATTTCCATATCGCCAAATCCAACTCGAAAATTAGATTGTCCTCCCACACAGACACACTCGCAGCATTGAAATGTCTTATCAGCAGCCGCGCTGACAATCTTAAAACTTAAGGTCCCGACGATTCCACCGCGGATTTACATATTTCCAATTACTACCCCGTTCGAAATCCCCCCCACGTAAGCAGCAATCAGCATTCGCAAACTTGCCAGCTCTCGTCATCTCGGCGATATTGTAATTATTATTACTGGTGGCGCGTTGTCCGCGCGCTGTTTATGCCGAAAACAATTCCCAATTTTCGCCCGGGATTGAATCCGGAGAGGGTTTTCCGGATCGCTACTGGATCCCCCCCCCCCTTTTCCCGGACCCGAGATTGGATCCGGAAGGGCAATTTTCACTTCAAATGAGAAGATTGGGTTTCTAAGGTTATGGAGGGAATGAATTGGCGGTCATTGGAGATTGAGGAAAGGTATATTCTGGTTTAAATTGGCGCATATATGGTTCAGGGTTTCAATTCAGTCGATCATCTAGTTTTGAGTTATATTTATAACCTTGACAATGTCAATAGGTCGGTTTATCTAAACTATCATCTTTACGCTCTAGCTTAAATAAATACAAGTAAAAGGATAAGTGAATAAATGAAAGAAATAACAAAAAGTAAGTCTTGAGATACTGAATTTTACATTTTTAACCCATTGAGTACTGAATTATTTGAAGATGTTTATGCCCATGGGACGGATTTTTTGAGGTTCAATTGATCTTATTCTTGACCGACCCTACAACAAATTGTTTGCGATCAACGCACTCTGGCGGAGGGGCGGCAAACATCAAAGCATGCTTCTTAAATTCAGATGACGAGTCAGACTCGTCCACCGTAACTTCGCCCAACTAAGCAGATGACGAGTCTCACTCCTCAAATGTATCCAAAGGGTTAATTTCGTATTTGTTTTGTGGTGAGGCAATTAAATCTGCCACTCCACCTGTGTTCCCACGCAAATTGGGGCGCCAGTCTAGGTGTCATAAAACGTTTGAAAAGAAATCCTCGACAAAGAGAGTCGAGTGTGGATTCAAAAGGCCATAAATGAAAGTTTTCTTGGGATTTAGTTCCCATAAACCAGGGCCCATAAAAGTGAAATATATGGGGTCTTTCGTCTCGGCGGGCCCCAATCGTGTGAATGGGGTGGTTTTACCAATCACGGACGAGCCGCAAGAAGTATTTGATCCGGCGAGCCAATGAGACAAACGGGCAAAATTATGGGGCGGTACTCACGCCCCCCATCGACTAAACTTCTTCACGTTGAGACACTCTAAGGACAATTTTACTTCAACTTTTTCACTGAGAACACACACTCATAATTTGGACGAGCACTTGTCTGCTCCTTTTTTCCGATTTTAAGAGACTCTCGAAATGTTTAAATAATTTTTTTAATCAATCTGCTGTTAGAGAGATGTCTCGGAATAGAGTGTCAGCCCCTGTTTTGTCTGGTGAGTCATGCTACCAAATACTCTCGCCATTGCAATACATATGTATTTATGGAAAGTTTAATTGTCTGTTCCTCACTTTATTATAGTTAAGTTTTTGCATTTTAATTCCTTTTCTTCCCAACAGGAAAATCCTCGGTCTGGGTTGTTTAATTCTTAAAACACAACGCAATGTACATCTTTATCTATACGATCTAGCCAAAGTAAATAAATGTATTAATCTTAATATTAACTGTAAAATAATGTTAATTCTAAAATTGCGTTCTCTGAACTTTTTACATTACTACGTGTTTGTTGTCTTATACCTCCTTTATCACATATATGTTATAGTTCGGTTCCGACGTCTATTGAAGGCATTGGGTGCCAGCTCAGGTGTTGTCCTCGTCATCTGACCATGGTTCAAAAATACGAGGCATTGTTCCCGGGTCATTCCTTCGAGATAGGCCCTAAACCGTCGCCAATATCCCACTGTGCAGCTCTAGTGCGACGTTAATTAAACAAAACAAAACAAACCAAACCCGTATACACGCCGTTAATTTCTGCGTATGTTCTGGACGACTTTTCTAGTATTTTGTAACGAAGCTGGTAACCCTCCGATCACAAAATCACTACTTTTTTTACTTTTCTAGGAAAGACCTGGAAAGATGCTTCGTATTTTGTTTTAACCATGACCAAATGACTAGGACAACATCTGACCTGGCACCCGACGCTACCTCAAAAGGCGTTAGGACATTAGAACCCGATCAGATTTATCGTGCAACAGTCCTGTATAAAAGCCAGTTTAATTTGTTGGATGTTCAGGATGACTTTCTAGTATATTTGTAGTGAAGTTGTCAATTCTCTGATCGCAAGATCACTACTTTTTTTACTTTTCTTTGTCAAGTCCATCGCGCGAATTCGAACTAACAATCATCTGAGTACCAGTTGAACGCCTTTATCCACTGGGCCACTAGAGGCCCCCTATTATAAAAAATAAAATAAGTAAATATAAAAATTAGATAATAATAACAAAAACGTTAGCAACAAGAAGAAACTGCAACAGCAAAATATTTGAGAAAAAAAAACCTGTTACCAAACAATGTACACAGCTACAGATTTTGTTCACACAAGAAAACACGAAAAATTACAAGCGAAAAATTTTATGTATTAACACACAGGAAAAACTGAAAATATTATTTATGGCAGAACTGACTTTTAATCTTATTTTGAAAAGCTTCATTCAAAATAAGTTTGTGTTTTTGATTTTAAAAAATCCAAAAGAAAAAATATTCCCAAAAACCGAATATAGCATTTGGTTTTGTCAACGTGGGATTTGGTCTCTTTTCTAAGAAAACCGAGATACGCCCCCCGTTTCTGTGAATTTTGTAACGAATACTTAAGATCGAAAAACAAACCACTTTTATTTTTCCGATTTATAGTAAATTTTAACCCGAATATTATTAAAGTATCATTTTATCGAAACTGAAAGTCATAGGAAAACGTCGAATCAATTGCATAAACTGATATTCACTTTGTATCCGCATTTTTATTTCCAAGAACACTCGACAAAATTCTATATTTTCAAATCCTTTTCTATGTAAAATAAGTAGATACATTTCTAAAAATATAAGTACACGACCCCTTCTCGGGTCTCTCCCAAATTCACGGAATTTTTAGATGACTAAAGAATTCACGCCTGTGTATCTATCTTGTTTCGCAAGAAGAAATACATTATTTCCCCGTCTTTTGAAAGGTCGCCTGCTTGATGTAAAGAAATAAAAAAAAAACATGGCTGCCTGAGGCAAACTTCTAAGGTTTTTTCTTGAGAGATAGAAGCTGTTTTTATCTAGGTATCCCCCTTTTTTTCTGGTGAGTTTTTCTTTCTAGTTTTCTCACCCATCGCTAAAGGGCTCTCTGCGAATAAAGGAACAGCTCGCGAAGCTATTTTCGGGAATAATACGAGGTATTTCTGTACTGTAAGTGGAATGTGTTTGTTCGTATTACATTCCATATGCATAAAAAATACACGAAACATGGATTCGTGGATTCTTAATTAAAATATATTGCCAGTAACTACAAAGAACTTACCACGATGTTTGTACTCTACTGTGTTTAAGCTTCTACAAAGCTGCAGGCCTCCGTGGCGAGCGGTTAATGGCGTCGACTGGGAATCCGAGGATTTGTGGTTCGATGCCAGGCAATGGACTTGGCAAAGAAAAGTAAAAAGTAGTAATCTTGTAATCGGAGTGTTGCCATCTTCGCTACAAAATACTAGAAAAGTCGTCCAGAACAACCTCAAAAATTAACGGTGTGTATACGGGACTGGTGCACGATAAATCTGACCGGGGTCCAAAGTCCCGACGTCTATTGAAGGCGTTGGGTGCCAGTTCCGGTGTTTCCTGGTCATCTGACCATGGTTCTAAAATAACGAGGTGCATCTTTGAATATGTGAGTGAATGTATATGTGTTCGCGGGTCTTTCCTTCGAGATAGACCCCAAACCGTCGCCAATAGCCCACTGTGCAGCTCTTGTGCGACGTTTATTAATCAAACCAATCTATAAAGCTGCCTATGTTTTACAGGGAACAAAAATTAAAAATGGCGATACAGTAAGTGATCTGGGCGTATTAGTAAATGATGATTTTATAATGATTCATCAATGTACCAGTGGTTAGCAAGGACGCTAATAGAATGTTGGGGTACATCAGGAAAAGTGTTTCATCAAAATCTATGGATATAATCTTGCCATTGTACAGATAGTTGGTAAGACCGCATCTTGAGTAAGTTGTTCAGTTTTGGTCTTCATATCTTAAAAAAATATTGAATTGTTAGAGAAAATTAAGCACAGGGCTACTAAAAGGGTCCAAGGGTTTACAGGCATAAATTAAGAAGATATTTAAGAAATGTGAATATGTACACTCTGGAAGAGAGAAGGGTTAGGGGAGATTGGATTTAACTATTCAAATTTATCAGACAAGGGGACGTGGAAGGTTTAGACTTTAATATGAATGATAGAACAAGAGGTCGTGGGTTTAAATTTAATCCCATTTTAATCGGGAAGGGAGAAAACACTATTTCTGTAATAGGGTAATAGACAAATGGAACAACTTGCCAGTGAATATTGTTAATTGCACAGGAGTAGCGGATTTTAAGAAGAAGTTAGATATTCATTGGGGGATAGTAAGGAGATAGTAGCTGGACCAACCTTGTTGGCCTTTGATCCTGTTGTTGGTCGTCAATATATGTATTTATATCAAACAATAAACTTTTTGTTTTGTCAAAATCTACGGACTTCTGTTGTATGAACGTTGATGATGTTTTTATATGTGAGCATTGGTAAGCATATGTGTCACAAATCTAACAATTTGCAATTTTACACATCTTATATTACTCATATGCCATAAAGGAATCATTCACTGGCGATTGAACGTAATTTCAAAATCTTCCGATGCTTGATGGCGTTAAAGCTGATTGATTAAGTTATTTTGCATTGCGTGTTTAAACATAAATTTAGCAGTTATATTTTAATGTACGCCAATGAGCTCCCAAAATGTATTTTGCCCTCGATCCCTCAACTTGTAAGTCGGCTCCTCAATAGAGAGCGAACAACGATCGTTTTTTACTTGAGTTACAAAGCAAAAGCTCTTTTATACTTAAAGAAAATTGAACATATTCATTGTGGCTTATACGTAACCTAAAAGTTCAAATGGCGAGCAAACAAGCGTCGTACGCGTTCTATTTTTAACATTCACATGAGTAATCCGTCTTTCAGTTTTTAACTGATGTTGTTCTACATCATTGTAATTACCTATGGTCGTTTATGCCGTATAAGTTTAGAGATAATCAAGTTAACTACGACATTGCCGATCATGGGCTTTGTACGCGGTTTCATCGTATAGCGTATAGTCTGGACTATAACTATACACGGCTTTTATGACTATAGCTGTCAGCGTATAAAAGTTAAGATGGCGAGGAAATACTTTAGTGGACAATGTCGAATATTCCATAATTATTCTATTAAAAGAAAACGTATTTTTTCAAAATTGATTCATTGATAAGACATGGAAAAAAAAATAATGTAACTTAAAGTGTTTTGTAATTGGTATTTTCCTATATAACCTTTTAAAAAAAGGAAATTCAGAGTTTGCATTTATCGCAATTTAAGCAGTTTTGTTTTAAATAAATGCAAACCTCTTTGGGGAGTGTACTGCAAATAATACAGTTTAATAATATGCATTAAAGTAATAAAGTAGGCAAATTGTGCTGTAATTTTTAGTTATTCATAATTATATAAATTCACTGAAATATGAGTGTTGAAATGCAATTTTAAATTTAGAATGCTAATTTCGTCTTAAGAGGTAAATATAATGTAAGGTTTTGGATTACCCTTTAAAATTATTTTGTTTCTATAATTTGGATATAAATTAGAATATATCCACTTTGCGTAACCTATCAGAAGAAAGTAAGATAATTTAGAAAAAATCTGCGAGTTAACTCTCCGCGTGGATAGCAAATTACCAAAATTGCAAAATTATTTACCATGCAGGAGAGTTTAAATTAAATTTTTAGATATTTTTTTTACTTTAAAAAAATAATATATTGATTATTTGTGAAGAGAGAAGTTATTTTCATTTATGCACAAATCAAACAAATATGAAAACATATGGAAAAATAAAGTATTTATAATAATTTAAAAATGATGTGTATTTATGAATTAAAAAAAGACTGATGATCTCAAGGAGGAAATGTTTGGGACAACCGACCGATTGTAGGGTTAAAACAACTAAAAGTCAAATTATAGGCATCAATTTCACTAATGCAAGAACTATCAACTAAAACATCTTAAAATATTAACTTCAATTATTTTTCAATAGTGATCACCATTACTGACTCCAGTTTCTAAAAATCAAATATAAATGGATTGAAGTGAATCAATTATAAAAAAAATGGGGTTCACTTCAATGAGTGGGCAGCAAAACAAAACCCATTTTCGCAATTACGAATAATCCCAAAGTGAAAGACATATATGACGAAATAAGAGTGTCCATTAGAGCCGCGTCGAATTTCGACTTATGCAAAATAAGTAGGATGATCCTAATTTAAGGGCTTCCTCTTACGCAGACGATTTAAAAGAGGCCCTTATCGTTTTCTATTTATGATTCCGTCGCACAAAGGGAAGGAGCAAAAGACCCGGGCGGAATTACGGTCGCAGTGAAGAGTTATGGGATATCCATTTCGCTCGTTTTAAAGTCCTCCCCCGTTGGAGTTGATGACCGGGCCGTTGTTTCATTTCGCCCCCGGGAGTAAATGGGCATGTGTGGAGGACTTTTGGGCGTCACAGTGGGCTGAGTCATGTTGCTGAGCGTGTTTTGGATTCTTATTGAAATTTCTAAAAATAGTTTGGAATGCCTTAGGCTGTGTTCTCAGCTGAGTGGTTAAACTTATGCTATTGGGGACTGTTTGTTTTGGTTTAGTTAAATAAAGTCGCACTAGAGCTGTACATTGGGCCACTGGAGACAGTTCGGTTTGGTTTAGTTAATAAACGTCGCACTAGAGCTGTACATTGGGCTATTGGATGCAGTTCGGTTTGCTTTAATTAATTAACATCGCACTAGAGCTGAGCTTTGGTATATTGGAGATAGTTCAGTTTGGTTTAGTTAAACAACGTCGAACTAGAGCTGCATTTTAGGCTATTGGAGATAGTTTGGTTCGAACCTGACAGTTCGAACCTGGGACTAAGTGGTCTGCAGCAAGACGCGAAATGCCTCTAGGCTAAAAATTAACTTCGCACTAGAACTGCACATTGGGCTATTGGAGACAGTTCGGTTTGGTTTAGTTAATAAACGTCACACTAGAGCTGCACAGTGGGCTATTGACGAAATGTTCTGGTCCTATCTTGAAGGAAATACCTGGGAACGATGCCTTGTATTTTTAAACCAGGGTCAGATAGAGAGGACCGCACCTGAGCTGGCACCCGGCACAACATCAATAGGCGTCAGGACATTGAACCCCGATCAGATGTATCGTTCACCAGTCCGTATATGCGCCAGTATAATTTGTTGGATGTTCTGGACGATTTTCTAGTATTTTTGTAGCGTAGCTGGAAACCCTCCGATCGAAATATCACTACTTTTTACATTTCTTTGTCGAGTTCCAGCGATTCGAACCAGCAATTCTCTGTTTACTAGCGGAACGCCTTTATCCACAGGAGGCCAAAATTTGTACCAAAACTACAAAATTTTGTATTGGTAGGCGAATCGGAAGACATCCCTACAAAATGATTTGAAGATCATTACCTCATAATTTTGATTAATGATCGGATTATGAGAAAAACATATTTATCAAAGTTTTTTCTTGTTTTTGCATTTAAGGATTAATATTATTCAACAGAAAAACTAACATAAAAGCTCCATATAATAATGACTGGAATTTTAAAGAAACAGCTTTATAAACACATAATATATATTGTTTCTCCTTGCACTTATATCAATTGTAAAATAACTTAATAACACAAAAATAGCAAATAATTTTAATGAAATATAAAACTTACTGACTGGTGGCTTTACCTGAAATTTAATTTAACCGAACATCCATGTAGCGTCCTATTTCAATAAGTAAATTGTATAAAATATGTGAATATATATTATCAATAACCATGTTTGAACTATTGTGTTCTGAAATACACAACTATTGATAAAACAATACTGTTTTGTGACACCAGGGGGCAATATAGAGCATTTAAAAACAACAAAACCCAACTTAAAAATATGTATATGCGAACATACACTTTTATTATTCTAGATTTTTTAGCGTAATATTTAGCGCAATAATATAATCAAACATATTTTACAATAAAATCCTAACTTAACGTATTTCAATGAAAAACATGTATTCTTTAGATATAAATAAAAAGGTAAGGACATTTATGAGAAGTAATGTATACAAGATAAATAGTTCGCAGTTTCCTTAAACATTTTATAGAAATACATAATTTGAATTCTATATTAAAATGGTGAGTTTTTATTCAATTTGAGATAACATTGTATTTTGATTTCGAATCCATTTTAATCCGATTTTCAGAAAGATTTTCTTTATGAAAACAAGAAAAAATATGTTACTTTATTTAAATTCCTACTGTAATAAGTTCAAATTGCAATATTTTGCCATTTATTTATATTTTAATACAAATTTGAAATAAAATTAATATAAATATGGAAGTTTATTTTGAAATATTAGTTTATACAAAGCCTTATCAACTGAAGTTCAACTTTTTTAATTTTTTACATTACGGGTCCGTGGTGGCCTATTTGTCATGACGAAATGGCCTATTTGTACGTGCTCTAGATGACGTTAATTAAAAAAAAATCACGAAGCATTTTGCCATATGATTTATGTTATTAATTAAAGAAAATTGTACAGTGTTTACATAATAGGTAAAATGTTATTAATTGTCAAACATTTGCAAGTATTGTAAGTTGCATATATATATTAGTTTCTCCAAAATGCTATATCTATTATATACAACTTTTTTAGAAAGGTCAGTATTCACGGAATACTTATATATTTTTTAAGAACCTGTAAATTATTCTATGAAAGCAGCCAGTCATTTAAATAGTAATATATTTTTTTTCAAGAAACTTTATATAACTTTCGTATTTCTGAAGGCACAACAATGTGATATACATTGTCGAACCTGAGACTAAGTGGTCTGCTGCATGGTGCGAAATGCATCTAGGCTAAAATGTAGAACATGACGGGGAATACGGTCTTGCTACTTAAGGCGTTGTGAAATAAGATCGTGATAAAAAAATGGTCAAAAGTGTTTTTTAATATTTTAATGAAGACGATCCGACGAAAATACACTTGTAAATAATACACCCAGTAGTCAGCAAGGATTTCAATACGCAGCTCACCAAGCAATATTCAACGTTTTTTAAAAGTTAAAAAAAAAACTTGCAGATTTCCGCTGTTCAATACACGAGTCTCGGTTATATTTCTCAATCTGACACAGCCCGTGTCGCGAGTCTAGTTTATCGCCAACAGCTTTCGTCGAGATGAGATGTGACATCCAGTCAAATCTCTACAGCGCATACCACCGCATATTTCCCCCGCAGTAAATCGGACAGGGATTGATATCCATGACATCTTCGTTGTGATGCCCGTTGATGAGTTGTCCGACAGGCATCAAATTCGTTTGTGACGAATTGCATTGCGTGAGCTATGCACCACTTTGCGAACTACAGGCGCGTACCACAGCAATGTTTTCCCGATAAGAACACTGATACTCACATAGATACTCAAATATAAGTAAAATACACTCATGTTTGATTTAATTCGATAATTATTATGGTTCCGAATACATAAGTTTCAATTTTGAAAAATGCATCAAAACTCAAAAATGAATACAATGAGTAAAACTGAATAAAACGCTAGCTTACAAACGCTGCCTTCATAAATCACTTTCAATAAATATCGACAATTGCAACAAAGACTTACCGGGAACCGATAGCAGATCCTCAGGCACCGCCGCAGTCCAGAGCCTTATCCGTTAAGCTAACAAGGCGACGTGAATATATTATAAACAGAAGAAATGTTAAAAAGGAGTGCCAAAAGAATGTTAAGTAAGATAATTGGGTTGTTATCACTCGGTTTCCATATAAGCATTCTACATCAAATATGTGGAAAAACATCTACTATACAACAAATTTTTTAAATTTGTCCGTTCTCATTATTAAGATGGCTTGGGCAAAAGCTGATATTAACAATATCAATCATGGCATCCGTCCCTGTCCGATTTACTACGGGGGAATCAAATCACACTGCTCATTTTTGGGAAAGTACGGTTTCTTAAACTTGAGTACGTCATCGCTGTTCAATTACGATACAATTGTACTCAATAAAGAACGAGTAGATTCATGTACTCATTCTAAGTACCTTTTTTTGTCAGTGAACTATTGACTGAGACTGAAAAATACGACCGTGTATACGAACTATAAGACTGTAAATAACGATAAACTGCTTCATAAAACATATCCTACAATCAAAAACAAAACTCTCGAATTAAACAGTATCCAAGTATTTGAACTTCCTGTATTAAAATGAAATGTCTTTGACAGTTTTTAACCGAAAACAATACGCCACTGACGAAGTCAAGAGTAACGTGACTTGCGCCACTTGAGAAAGGATATTTTGCATATTCAGGGCATTCAGAGTAAATTGAGTATCTTTGGGAAGAGCGGTGGCAAGAGCGATGTCGATGGCTTCTAATTCTGCACTCATCATCATTACCTGGAAGAGCCCATTTTGAGAGAAAAAAATGGTGGATAAATATAAAGAGAGTTTATATAGGAGATGCATACTGTAAAGGCTTTCCTGGAAAGGGATGTTTTCATCCTAAAATATGAAAACAGTCCAACGGGATGGTTTTGAATGTGCTGGCTTGCATCATTCTGGGTCCACAGCACACTTATGAATTGGAGAACCCCCTAACATTTAAAGTGAAAATAAACTTAAAAAAAAACAATCAAGTAATTACTTAAATTGAAAGTACATGTATGTGCACGTTTTTTTATGATTTCATGAAGTGCGTTTGAGTGTTTATCCGCTAACGGACAAATACGGCACATGGACCCACACGAGCCCAGCTATCCCATGTGGGTCCCACGTGGCCCATGCGAATCCCATGTACGTGTGCTACCTGGGTTATGATATGAAATATCTAAAAAAGATATTTTGTAATAATTTATTAAAAATAAGGAGTGTTAAAGTTTTCATTTTAAAATAATCAGCGACCCTTAAAAGTGAAAGTCTAAACTAAAATAATATATTGCATGTCATATAAAATAAAATGTAGTTTATTTATTTAGTACGTGAACCCCGTGTTCAGACAGGGAACTTCTGTTATTATTCAAAAATAAACTATTATTTTATATAAAATTATAACAAGCTTAAAATTTAAATGTTAATACTAGGCAGGATTGTTGTTTATTGACACCTCCTACACTGCTAAAAATTATTACGACTTTGAACCAAACGTTGGTACCCATTTAGCTGCGACCAACATTTGGTTCTTAGTTTCACCATTTTACAATGCGACCCTTCGAGCATGAATGGACTGTAGTAGAGCGAATATGACGTCATAATCGTGAAACCAACATCTCAGACCGAACGGTCTTAGACACATGATTTCTTTTCAAAATTATTAATTAAAAAATACTCGCGATGAATTGGGAAATGTGTAACAATGAAAATTTATGAATGGAATGACGTAATTAGTCACGTGTCTGAGGCCATACATGTTGGCCTCACTTTGATGTTAACGAGATTATAACATTATGTTTTCTCTACTATGAAGGATCCATGCTCGAAGGTGCTACTACGAATGGTTTAATGGTTAAACGTTGCACCATAAATCATAACGTTGAATAAAGCTAAAAATTCGAGTTTTCTTAGCATTGCAGTAGTAGTAATTTGTAGCGAAGCTGGTAACGCTCCGATCGCAAGATGACAACTTGTCACTGATCGGGTTTGAATTAGGAATCCTCTGATTCATAGCCTTTATCCACTGGGCCAATGAGGCCCATGTTCGTCGATATCTTTCTTGGCGGTGCTTGTTGCTGTAGCGACAGCGAAAATTTCGATTGCAGTTAAAGAATTTGAACCAATTATTAGTGAAATCTCCGCTTTTTTTACGATAAAAGATTTTTGGATCCACCTATATTCCACCATAATATCGTCGCCTCAGAGCAACAGTAAGACATCTAAAACCAAAAAGAAAACGAGTTTTCGGTCTTGCTAAAATTACCAAATGTGCCTTTATTTAGTGGAACTCTCGGACATTTGCATGTCTTCTTTGAAATCCCTGAAATACAGCTTTAGATATTCAGCATTGAAAAAAAAGCACATTTTAAAAACAATTCTATAAGCAACTCTGTTTTTGCTGATATCCTACTGTTGCTCTGAGGCTACGATATGGTGTTGACCTCTGTTTTGCGCTAATATATGGTACATCGTTGAGTTGAAATTGTTAACAGTATAGTTGTTCAGTTGATACTGCTTCCTAGTAACCCAAACTCAAAATAATCCAAGCAATATACACCATAGAACACTTGCCACAAAATTAATTTGCCACTGTATGTTGTTTGTTTGATTTACGAGTGTTTTAAGATTTTCGTGGTTATTTCCAACAACTTCAGTTTTTTTAATTTTTCAATCCTACTGTGAATTTGTGTAAAATTTTTAAAGTAACATTTTCTACCTTATTACGGCTAATTAAATTATAACAAAAAATCTGGAGTTGACCAAGTAATCTAAATGATCAAAAACTATTGTTTCCTTATTTTACAAGAGTGACCCAAGGTATGTTAAGTTGTGATCTAAGGAACAAGATGGTATCTTACCATTGAATGATTATATATTGATACTTATAAATATACAAAAATACAGGTAGAATGAAATTTTGTGCGTTAAAATGGAGAAAAAAACCCGTGTTGAATAGGTTACTTTCGACGATGTTCTGTTCGATTTAAAAAAGTGATCTAAGGTAAAACAGTCTCCCATATATGTTCATAAATGAGATATATAATAAAATTACTATGCGAAAATAATGATGTACTACATAATGAAAACAAGAACGACAAAATTTATTTAATTAGTATATATGCATAAAGCGGATGCATAATAAAATTTTATGCAAACTATTAGGTGGTACAAAATAATATAAAAAGAATGCTTAAACTTATTTGAATAGTATTATTGTATGTGCTCAAATGAGAGTCATAATAAAAACGCGATGCAATATAAGAGCTCCCATTCTTTTTTCCCTAACCCCAATCCCTTGTATTGAAACCGTGTCCCAAAGTCATCCACTAACACGGCATCCCTTTCCCGAAAACACGGCAGACGTGAAATCACCGAAGGGGCACTTTTGTTATTATTATTCCCAGCCCAAATCCGGGGCACAAATCCAAAGATTGCGATAACAAAAGGCCGGAGAACGTAGCCCCTTTGCTGACGCACGGACAATCTTTGTTATTCCTTGCCAGACAAGCCCCTGCTCCGGGAAATCTCTTATCGGGAAAAGCCCGGGATAAAAAAAAACAGGAAAATAATAAAGGGAGGAGAAGCAATTTCTTCGGAGGACCACGTTTATGGCCCTAAAATTTCTCTGCCGCTTTTATGAGTGCGCCATTAATTTCTGCCGCCGCTTATTAAATTAAAGCAATTTTCCACATCTGGGATGCTGAGGCGTTTACTTAAGAAATGCTTAAGCAGCCATGCAATAACTAAATAAAAACTTCCGTCCTATATCTTACTATAGGAGGGAGGCTTTGAGGAAAAAAAACCTCTTGCGGATAAAAATAAAGTGTTTTTTTTTTGTTCTTTTTTGCTCTTTCATAACCCTTCTTGTGAAGTGTTTTTGGGCTGTCAGGTGCTGGTGCTAATTAGAAAATTATTATTATTTTCATTATTTTTAATTTTCACCGACCGGGATTCTGTTCGTGAATGCACTGAAGGGACATTATGTTTTTGAGGTTTAGGGATTTTTTTATAATTTTTTTTTGGAGGGGGGGGGGGGGGTTGTGCATATTCTGACAATCGATAAGAGCAGTGGAAATATTATTGGGTTTGATCTTAGCACAAAGGAAATATTGCATTGTTAGGTCCATTGTTTAGCTATAATGTAAAAGTAAAATTAAAATAAAATAAATGAATAGAAAAAGTAAAGTAAAAGTAAATTAAATGTAAATTAAAAGTAAAGTAAAAGTAAAGTAAAAGTAAAGTAAAAGTAAAGTAAAAGTAAAGTAAAAGTAAAGTAAAAGTAAAGTAAAAGTAAAGTAAAAGTAAAGTAAAAGTAAAGTAAAAGTAAAGTAAAAGTAAAGTAAAAGTAAAGTAAAGTTTCCTTGAGTATTTTTTATCAAATATCATCTTTATATGCCCTTACCATGTACCCTTAAAAAACTTTAATTTCTTGCGTACGTGATATTTTTCATCTCTCTGCACAAGGGCTCGAAATAAGCCACGACAGCTCCTCAATGCCTCGAGTTACTTTAAAGTTGCTGCAACATTTATTGCTCCTTTAGGCAAATATCGCTGCAATAGGCAAATATCGCTGCAATAGGCAAATATCGCTGCAATAATTTATAATCTTAATTATTTTCGAAAATTTTTAATGTTTCCGAATGCACGATTTTCAAAATGCAGTAGCCAAGTAACCTGCAAATTAAATAGTTCACACACTATGTTAATCTAGTTTTTTTCGTTATGTATGTGTTCAATTGTTTAAAATTAAAAAAAAAACTTAAAATGACAGGTAAACAGAATCGGTCTGATGTTGAACTTAGCCTTGAAGTCAATAAGGTTTTGCTAACAGCTTATAATTACTCACAACAGTGTTTGCTGCTAGATTCAAAATCTTATTTCCAATACTGTTTTATACCTATCTCTACTTATGTCACACCGACACTGAATTACATATGTAGTTGATTTGTACGCATGTACTCATACAAATACTTCATATTTGATTTTCGAAAAAAAATAGATTTTTCTGCCAAGGTCATTCAGACACTAGCCTCACTATAAAAAGCTTCACTTCAAAAAAAAAATATCCCACAATAAGAATTGAAGTCTTGTGAAACACTCTTCAATACGAAGTTCAACAAGAAAACACACAAGTCCCGATGTTTCACAAAAAAAAAAGAATGTTCGAAACATTCCAGACATTGTTACGTCTATCAATCCAACAACTTCCAAATCCCCTACGCAAGCCACTTCAAAATCCATAAATCTTGAAAGAAAATCCGGAAATTCTCGGGAAGGAAAAAAAAAACGAAATCCATAAAACTCAAATAAGGATTCCATTTGCCGCAAAAGGTCTCCTCTATGGAGATACCCGAACAAAACTAAAACTTCAACAATCCGAAACGAAACCCAGTTTAAGTCTTCAAGACAAATCGTAAAAGGAGGGGGGCTTCCGAAAAAGTCATTAATTCTCACCCAATCCCCCTCCCCTACTACTAAATAAATGCGTATTTGTGAGACAAAGCAGATGCCACAGAAGTAAGTGAAAAATAGGGTTTGGGAAATATTGGTTTAATGTATCTCTTTTTTTTAAATACCCGTTGATAGCTTAAGCCTTGGGCCTCGATGTTTCAGTTGTGGAATTGTGATGGATGACCCGCAATTTGCCTTTGTATGGATGGATGGATGGAAGTCGGGTTTAGTTGAAGGGCAAGGATTGGTGAATACTTGTGGGGTGAATTAATTATGTCAATATTGTTAGAGGGGGGATTGTTGTTTTTGTTTTGTTCTCTGAGAAGTAGGGGCTTCTAATTGAAATGAAATTATGAGTAAAATATTGTAAAAGAAGATTGTGTTAAGATGGATTTATTCATCCTGTGATGATTTTAAATCGGGTTTATGTTTTATTTATATAATTTATTTAACAAAATAATACAAATAGAGTAACCGAAATAGCATAAGCTCCAAATTTGCTACAGCGTATTTTCTAACATATTACTTCAATTTGCCTTTAGGGATTAGTTATAACTAGATTATACTTCTTTTTAAAAAATAATTTGGATGGCGAAATTAGTAGTTTTTCTTCAAATATTTTTTTCTTTTGCAAATAACAAATATATGTTATCCTGTAAAGACCGTTTGTAAAACGCATTCTTTTGTTTATAAAGAAGCAAAAATATGTTTTTTTCGGAAAATATTTTCTCGACTTATATAAAAAATAGTAAAGGTCCCTTTTTGATAATTTTTTGTTTTAAAAAGAAAATTATCATTTTATGAAATGTTTTGACCAAGTGATTACGATAATGTGTTTTCCACACATATGCAGAAAATGTATTCATAAGTTGAGATATAAACACACATATTCATAAATTAGAATCTAAGCATTTCAAATGAAATTATAGAACGTCATTTTTTCTTATATTAACCTTACATTTGCTATATATGCCAATTAGCTGCATTGTAATTATTAAACAATATATTTGTCCAGTTACTTTGCTTATGTTTTAAAGAAGTCGCCCATCTTTAGTAGCAACAAACAAAGTATGTAAAGTTTAGCACGACGAGGAATTTGTAATGGGAATTTAAATAGCCAAATGGTGATCATTGATCAACAATGTGTGACCTACGCTGCATATTATAAACAAATAAATTGCGCTAGAAGTTACTAACGTCTATTAGGACACAGATGTTACCAATAAAGTAATAAAATAAAATTAAGATTATGATTTAAAAAAAAACTTGAAAATGTGCTTAAAATTACATTAGGATCTTAGTTTAAAAAATATACCTGTTCTAAATGTAGGATTAATGATTATGACGACATTACTGAAAACCCCCCACCCTTCTCGCACGTTCTCCCCTCATTTTTCAAGTTTATTTTCAAAACTTCTATCTGTAACGTTAAGGAGTTTTCATTTTTTTAAATGTGGGATTCAAATTATATAAGATTATTAAGTTCAATTATTATTTGTTGATAAATTAAGAGCCGGTTCCTTTAAGTAAACCTTCATTAAATATCAACTTTTAACAATTTTTAAACAACACTGTCGAAATCTGACCTGGATATGAACATAATTCAGATAAAAACTCGCCTTATAGAACATTGCGTAAATAATATAAAAATACAAATGCATTGTGTTGTGAATCCAACAATAATCTTATTTTTCTGTTTTAATTACACGTAAATATGACCATTTGTCCACCACCGTATACAGAAAACCCTTCGCTGTTTCTTTGCCCCCTCATTTTAAGTCTTCTCACAGCATAAAACAAAAAATGGCTGCTTTGCACACTTTTGTTAACCGTGCTCTAGACATCTGACATTTGTTCTGCACCAGATTCACTTCAGGCTGAACTTGATAATTTGAGAGCTTTCGCCGAGGATCGAAGTTTTTACCCAACGTCGTTGACAAGGCTCTACACAAATTTAAAAATCCACTTAAAAATTATAATTTATCTGAACGCTCAAATAATTTGGTTGTTTTACCATATTATCCCCATATCAGCAATAACATTTCTAAAATTCTCAGTAAGTTCGACACACGTTAATTTTTCCACCAATCAATAAGATCACCTTCACACAACTTAAAGACCCCCATTGACGACCTTAATAACTGGGGCATATATAGTATCTTATGTCAATATGGCATGTCATTTATCGGTCAAACAAAGATAGCATTAATATTTCGCAGTAAGAAACAAGCACATACTGTTAAACAAGAATTAAAGAGGTCCTCCATTGCCAAGCACTCTTGGGAACATGATCACATATTTAATTTTTCTAATCCACATTTAATTTGTAAACCCAAATCTCCAGTATAACTTGATTTCCTGGAGGCGTTTCATATACTTAGCAATATTGATTCAATTGTCAATGAAACATTTGCAGTTTCGGTAATTCCCGCTTGTTGTCACACCGATTGAGATAGTTTTTGTTTGTTTTTTGGCATCACTTTCAATTATGTGTTTATTTTCATTTCATTTTACACACATACTTTTCATTTCTACTGATGAAGGGAGATGTATCTCCCGAAACATGTCTAGCTTTTATGTATTTGATTGCCTAATTTTAAAGTTATAGGTACATTTAATACGAAAATAATTACTTGATAAGTATTTAATTAAAAAATATCTATAAAAATGTATTTGAATTGCTTGTTTTTATGCGGCTAATTTTTTGCATTTCTTAACTAACTTAAATTAGCTTCTAACATAAGTGTTCTAATAACAAGAAAGTAACCCCCAAGGTTTATCTTAAATAACTTTAAAAAAACTAATTGAATTTCAGAGATATCTGATAGTTAGTATATGATATGCGAATCAAATTATAAAAGGGAAAAGATGGTACAATAAATATAATACGATTTAACTCAAAAAACAGATTTTATTATAATGAGCATATATCAACGAATTTTGATTTATTTCAAATATAGCTTATGTCCACAACCTATTCACTGGCGTGAATGATCAAATTATCAAATAACTTAAATATAAATCGTCTAAAAGATTAAAACGATTTATTTTCGAAACAGATTTTATTAGAATAATCATATGTCAAATAATTTTTATTTATTTCAAATTTAACTTTTGTACATAATTTATTCACTAAAGTTAATTATCATAGACAACATATCATATCAACAAATTCAATAACTGAAAATTGTATTGTAAGTTTTGATGATATTCCCTACCAAATTCACTTAATATTTTCACATAGAAAAAGTCAGCATTAAACCTTCATTAAAAATGTAAAATTAAGAGTTTTATGCCATAAAAACTGCAGTTTCTTTATAAGGTATGTTAATTTAAAGGTTCATAAAACCTACAAAAAAAACTTCAATTTCGAAACATGGAAATTATTAAAGGGAAAATACACATATTTTTATATTCCCTACATATATATTTTTGGTAAAAATATTAAAACTAGTTTTTTAGTTTCAATATCCTTTATAGAACCTCCAATTTTTCAATTTTGTTGAAAGTTTATGCTGGCGTATTTTGCCGGATTGTGTTCCAGAAATATTGTTCAACCAACTCAGTACTTTTTCTCGTAAATAACATTACAAATCATACACTGTTTTAAATTTTCATTGATAAGCCCAGTACTACCAAACAAATCGTTTTTGAAACTTCAGATAATTAATTTTTTCCCACTTCCATTTCACTCATATATTTCCCACTAATGCATTAAAAGGCATCCGTGGCCGAGCGGTTAAAGGCGTCAGCCGGGAATTCGAGGATTCCTGGTTCGATCCTAGGCGATGGACTTGACAAAGAAAAGTAAAAAAAGTAGTGATCTTGTGATCGGAGGGTTGAAAGCTTTGCTACAAAATACTAGAAAACTCGTCTAGAACATCCACAAAAATTAAAGGCGTGTATACGGGACTGGTGCACGCTAAATCTGATCGGTTTCCAAAGTCCCGACGTCTATTAAAGGTGTTGGGTGTTTCAGTTTAGGTGTTTCCTCGCCAGCTGACTATGGTTCTAAAATATCGAGGTGCATGTATGAATATGTCTATGATGTGTATGTGATCCCGGCTCTTTCCTTCGAGATAGACCCCGAACCGTCGCCAATAGCCCACTGTGCGTGTGACGTTATTTAACCAAACCAAACCACCAATTCATTAAATCCTCCTCACCCTTTCCCCCCAAAAGAATGTTTTCATATTTACCCCAAACTAAGATAAATATGAAAAAGTAAGAAATATTCCTTATAAACCTTTTCTGAATCATATTTAAACTTCATGAAAAATGTAAAATTAAAATTTTTATGCAGGAAAATTACGGTTTATTTTAAATATATATTTATTTAAGGGTTCATAAACCTTACAAAAAACCTTCAATTTCGAAACATTTAAATTGTTTAAGTATCTATATATCC
Source organism: Troglohyphantes excavatus (assembly GCA_963932185.1). Taxonomy (NCBI): domain Eukaryota; kingdom Metazoa; phylum Arthropoda; class Arachnida; order Araneae; family Linyphiidae; genus Troglohyphantes; species Troglohyphantes excavatus. The sequence continues at coordinate 5,173,017 of OZ010668.1, forward strand.
TCTACATATATATTTATGACTGAAAATTAAAAGAAAAATAGAAAAAAACTAGTTTATTTTTATCGCAATAAAATTTTATGAAATTTTCAATCTCTCAATTTTGTTGGGCGTTCATGCTGTCTTATTTTGACGGATTGTGTCACAAATATAATATTTCACCAACTCAGTACTTTTGCTGATAAATAACATCACAAATCGTACGCTGTTTTAAATTTACATTGATAACCCCAGCACCTCTAAACACTTCTGACACTTCCTTTCAAATTTATGTTAATTTCCAATATTCGAATTCCATTTCACTCGTATATTTCTCACCAATTCATTAAATCCTCCCCACCCTTTCCCCTAAAAAAAAATGTTTTCATATTTACCCCAAACTAAGATAAATACGAAAAAGTAAGAAATATTCCTTAATACCCCTTCTCTGATTCATATTTATACAAGTCCATGTATCAACAGCGATGGCGAGAGCTGGAAAAAGTATCCTTTAAAAGCCATTTTTTACCCCCCGCACCTGATAACGGGAAAAGCAAACTCAAAAGTAATCAATATTTATGGCTCTTTTTTTGTTATTTCCTACAAAAAGCTGTTTTGCGAGGGGACGCGGGCTGTATATCAAACAAAGAGCTCTAACTCTTTAGAGCTCTATTTCTTCGCGAAGAAGCTGGGAGAATTTCTCCTATTCCGACAACTGGATAATGGAAGAATTGAGGAAGAAAAGTGAGCCCAGATAAATTTTTATTTAGATTGCATTTCGAAGCCAATGTGCTGATGGCATCAGTTATGATTAATACAAGGGATATTATTTCGAAAAGGAAGTCGGAACAAATAACTGGAATTTTCTAGAAAACGCTATATTACGTTCATAATGCTGTTTTCTTTACTTTCCCAGTAAAATTGTGAAACTGAAAGCTTATTCAGGAAAACTGCAATTTATTTAATGTATTAAGTTTAAGTTTTTGTTTCAAAGCCCTTCATAAAATCTATAACTAAAAATCACAAACCTGCAAATAAAACTTTAATTTCGAAGCATTGAAAATATTAAAGAACAAAAATTCAGATTTTGTTTGAAACTTGTATGCAGAAAAATTAAACACCTTTAAGAAATGCAGTTTTGTGTACCAAATGCCTTTATAAAACCTTAAAAACTTCCAATTTTACAATTTTGATGATGAGCTTGGAGAATTTTTCCGATTCCGACGTTTAGGATAATGGAAGAATTGAGGAAGAAAAGTGAGCCCAGATAAATTTTTATTTAGATTGCATTTCGAAGCCAATGTGCTGATGGCATCAGTTATGATTAATGCAAGGGATATTATTTCGAAAAGGAAGTCGGAACAAATAACTGGAATTTTCTAGAAAATGCTATATTACGTTCATAATGCTGTTTTCTTTTGTCTTTACTTTCCCAGTAAAATTGTTAAATTGAAGACTTATGAAGGAAAACTGCAGTAGATTTTATATATTAAGTTAATGGTTTTTGTTCCAAATCTCTTCATAAAACTTGTAAATAAAATACAAAAAACCTGCAATAAAAACCGTTGAAGCATTGAAATTATTGAAGAAATGATTAAGATTATTTATTCAGCTTTCAGGGAATATTCTAATTTTTATGCTGACATTTTTTTAATAAAAACATGTAGTTTTTATTCCATATTCCTTTTATAAAACCTTCAAAAACCTCCAATTTTACAATTTTGAAGAATGTTTTATGCTGACGTTTTTGCTGGGTTCTATAAGCAAAAATAAATTGTATTGCTATACTTTATATCAATGTATGACAAAAAAATATTTTAGCATTTAAAATTATAAAATGCAATAAAAAATATTTGCGGAATTTATTTATTACCAAAATAATGATTAAAAAAATTAAATTATTATGAGGAATACAGTTCAGTTCAAAATGTGCCTTGTCTAAGTTTGCTGTTTTGTTGAAACTTTGGAAAAACAATTTTAGAAATGTATTGTGATTATTTTAATATTATTCTTGTTTATAAAGAAAACTAAGATCTTCAGAAATGTCAGAAATATGTTAAATTTAATATAAAACTATCTTAAATATTATTTTCAATTAACCAAGTTTAGGAATAAAATGGTAGATAAAACATATTTGGAAAAAATAATTAAAATATAAATCTAGTTTGGTAACTATACCAGAATAATAAAAGTATAAAAGACATGTATGCATAAGAATAGCTTGTGCTGCATTGCAAATTTTTTCCCAATTATAACCTTTAACTTTTTATCGGTTTTCTGGGATGATCATGTTCAACATTCAACAAAGCAAATTCTTTTGTGCATTTCGGACCGTTGTGTTAAATGGGATTAAGCTGTTCACAAATATCTTGTTGTTTAAAATACCTTAAGCCCTGCGGTGGCTATTTGGAACAGAACCGAGATCGATACTTGTCCTGTAAAAGCAATAAGGACATTGACGATTTGTTGGGCGTTTCATCCTTGTCGTCCGCCTAGTTTGTTCTGTGTAGAATGGTTGATGTATATTGAACCTTTTTTTGTCAGAATTATCTCATGTTGGGGAAGTTTGAAGAGTGGGTTCTGACTCAAATGTTGTCCTCGTCATGTTGACATCACTGAACTTTAACTGTAACTTCTGGAACGTTCATAACTAGTTCCTTCTATGGGTTGAAGCCATACTGTAAGCAGCCATACTATACCCCAACTAATTTTATCAGTGATTTTGCGTTTTTTTTTCTTCATAACAGTTACAGAAATGTTAAATATGTTTTGATATTTTTTGTACATACATAATCAATATGTACATCGCCAGAAATATAATTTCCTTTTTGCTGCTTATCCATTTATTATTGGTTAAAATGGGCTTCAAAGAATAAGCATGAAATTGTGTTTTAATGGAAAATAAGCCAAAGGCACTACAATTTGGCATATTTTAGCATGAACAATATAATAAATACATAAGTAGATGTGAAAATGAGGTACAATTTTTTAATTGGCTGCAAGTCAACAAACAGCCTTGCCTAATCCAGAGGTTAAAGTTATACATCAATGGTCGCCATACTTCAAAATAGCAAGACAGCGATTCCGAGTATATTTTCTGAAGTAGATCCCAAACCATCGCCAAAAATCCATTTTCCAGTTCTAGTGCAGCGTTTATTCAACCAACAAATTAGCCCTAACCATTCCTGGAACCGGATTCTTAATCCCAACCTACCCTTGTCCATTATCTCAACCCAGTGTTACACCATTTCCTACCTCCATAAACCAACGCCAACAGTTAATCCGTAGCTTTAAACTCGCCAAGCTACCAAACAGCGACCGGTTATTACTGAAGATAAGTGGTTGGAAATGTGATAAGGTTAATCAGCGTGTCCTATGAGTATATAACGGTGGGGATCGTTATATTAAATGGGAGTTTGGCTTCAGGCTCCGGTCCAACTCTACGGCTGCGCTACGGGTGATGATGATGCTGTGTGTGCTAACCGGAGGCGTGGCCCGTATCGTGTGGTGGGGAACATTAATATGCGCTATGATTTGGGGGGGGGGGATGGGGGATATTACCGGTTCAAATTAAATTAGTTATATGGGGATGCACTGTTAAAAATAGGTGCTCAAATGTAATTAAAATGTACTCATTGTTGAGTGCATTCGATGTTTATCATGACTCCGAATACAGAAGTTTCAATTTTGAAAAATACATGTACTCAAAAATTAGTACAATGAATAAACAGATCAGATGCTAGCCTACATAGGATGGCTTCATGAATGTCTTCAAGTACAACCAATACCGGGGATCTAACTTAAATCCTAAGGCACCGCATTCCATAGCATTATCCAGCAAATTACCAAGGGGACTCGAAGAAGTTATGGACCTAAGAATTGTTAAAAAAGTATGCCAAAAGAAGGGAATGTAAGATAATTGACTTGTAATAACTCAGTTTCCGTTTAAGCAATCGACATCACATAATGTGGAAAACCTTCTTCTGAACAACTTTTTTTAGTTTGCCAGGTCGCTTTGTTAAGATGGGTTGAACGGAAGTTGATATTGGCAATATTAAATCACACTGCTCATTTTTGAGAAAGTATGGTTACTTAAATTTGAGTACGTCATCGCTCATTTACGATGCAAATGTACTCAAATAAAAGCGATTATGTTCAAGTACTTATTTTTTACAATTTGGTTTATTATGGGGATTTTAATTGGCTAATATACATACAAATCCAGTACTAAAAACGATTTAAATTTTTTTGAAATGTTTTACCAAATATATTTGATACTGAGTTGCTTTGTAAACATCATCACTTGCCAAGATTGATGGTTCATTTAAAATTGTTCATTTGTGATTTTAATTATAAGTATTTTTTCCATACTATAGATATATTTTAAGCATCATAAACGCGACGAATCTTAACACGTGGTGTATTAAAATAAATAGAATTTCTCGGAGCAGTGACGAATTGTACGTTCATTTCACAAATATGAATTGTATATTTAAAAAATCCCGAATGGTTCAACTTTTTTGGCATGGTACATTTTTAAAATGAATTACGCGTGGTATCAAGATAGAAATGTTAATGTTTTGAGTACCTATAGCTCCGTTACAAATAGCACGATATACCTGAAAGTGGTGTATTTTCCCATAGAAAATGAGAACCCCGTGGCTGTAATGCTTTAAAAAAATAGTCAAATATGTCCAGAATCGAGAGCCTCAAGTGTCAGAAAAAAACAATGGGTGTAACATCTACTGTTAGCAAGGTTTGTATCATAGGGATCAGGTAATGTTGGTTTCGATAGGAAGAAGTAATCGTATGTCTAATTGTGTGTTATATGTCTCCTTACGGAGTTTAATGGGGTTATGTATACCTTTTTCTTCTAATTTTCAATTTATAAAACATAATTAATATTTCCCATCGCATGTCGAATACAATTTTGCATTTCACAAACACTTTGCAAAACAATAAATAAAGAAGAGTGGATCCTCCACGATACTCTCAAGTACACGATACAAAATGCCTTCTAGCGTAAGCTATTCCATATCCTGGACAATAAAGCAACAGCCAAACGTCAACAACTTCCGACGTGTAAGAAGCCCCCTATCAAATGGCGATCCATCAAGTTCTCCTGCATCCCAGATCAAGGGACAGGCAGGAGGACTAATGAAACACAGGGACTCCCTCGGGGATACTATAGGACAGTAGATAACTAGGTTGCAGGAAGTGAGATTGAAGTCGCTTATTTTCGTAGCAACCAATGACGGATCATTTTGTTTTGGATTGGAAATGAAAGTTGAAGTCCTGCAAATTTATAGTTACTTCAAAATGTATGTGGCAATAATATATGTTAGTTGTTATGTTATTTAAAATGATGTATTATATTGTATTTATTTTGTTGAGTTAAATGAATGAAGGAAGAAGCCACTAATATGTGACTCTTTTTAAATTTCGTTTAACAAGCGATTTGTATTGACCATGCATAACAGAACCAGAGCTACATGTGACAAATAGCGAAGAAAATTGTAATTGGTTTACTTTAAAATTATAAAAATAAAAAAATAAAAATACTGGTAAGGTTTTTAATACTTGAATACTCGTTAAATGTCATAAGAGCTGAACTATTAGTATGTTGCTCATTTTATTGATAAAACATGTTTGGACAAGTGAAAGTTTAGAACTGAATTAGGGACAGGAGACGTTTTGGAATTGATCAAAATGGAGAATATATATTTTGAAAATTAATAACATGGGCAATACAAACTTTGTTTTCATTTGTCACGTTTTCTTACAAGTGTCCTTGACTGACCTTCATCAGCATCTTCCAGACTTCCAGTACTTCAATATCCACATGTGCATTTACTTAAGATCAAACTGTATGTAACAATATTACATAAAAACTTCACTTTCCAATCCAACACAATAAATATTACTAAAATTTAATTAGCATTTAACATTTACAGGACGGCTGGTTGATATTTCAACCAGAATTCAATGTTGATTCCAAATACCCGCCTTATAAAGGTTGAAACCGTTTGTAAATTTCATAAAACTAATGCGTTTCACATAACACACGCACATATAGAGGTTTTGTTTGATTGTATTTTTTCTATACTACCCCGTTTAAAATGATTCAAATCATGTTACAGATGTTAAAATGTATTGTCAGAACATTGTTTTTTCATACAAACATAAGTGACACTTTTTTTAAAGAAAATTTAATATTGGAATTGAATATACCCGGATTTAGACCAGAAATACTTTAAAACTGGATAGCCATTTAGATGTAGGTTTCAAACTTCGAGCATGAATAGCCTGTTGAAGACTGAATATGATGCAATAATCGTGAAGCCCACATATCAGAGGGAAAGGCCCATATCACGTGCCATCCCTTCAAAATTATGAATTAAAAAATACTCGTGATTGGCTGATGAATTGGGAAATGTGTAACAGTGAAAATGTATGAATGGAATGACGTAATTAACCACGAGTATGGGGTCATACTTGTTGGCTTCACTTTGATGTTAGTGTTGGAAATGCATGAGACGTCCAATGAGATGGCCGGAGAATACTACGCAATAAAGTTCTGATGAAGCTGGAAAGTCGCCATATTGTTAGAAAGACTAGAGAACTATACCACGAGAGCCACGTATAGGGGGTGCCAATCTCGTAGGCGCATTTTCCTTTAATTGTAAATAAAATGTAACCTCTGTTAAGCTTAATTAAACTTAGATTACATATACCTGAAAAGTCGGTTTCTTTGCGTGATTTGCTTGAATTTGATTAAGCTAGCCTTATTAGAGTCAATGTTGTGTAAGGATAGCAGCAACTACAATACCCGAGGATAAACCCTTCTTGAATTATCTTCAGTTAGCGAGAGTGACCCCATGGCTCCTCTACTACAAAGGATCCATTCTCGAAGGTTTCAAACTACAAAGAGGCCGATTTGTTTCTGTAAATTGTTTGGCCGCCATTTTGCAATTTTTGTAATGGGCAAGAGACATATCGGAAACAAGTCCTTTATTTCCTATTTATTTTAAATTAGAATAAGGACGAAGTTTTACTCTGAAGTGTTTCTGATTCTGCATCAGATGTTATAAACAAATAATAATCAATAAAAAAACACTTAAAAAACATGGGCGAGATACTTTTTCGAATTGGGCGACACACATAATACCTTCTGCTTGGCATTCAAAGAAGGCATTTGCAAATGCGAGACACGATACCAATTCTTCTGTATTTATAGTATTTGATGTCCCCGCCGTTTCCAGAATAAATTTCCAGTAAATTTGTCGCCACTGGAAGTAAATAGAAACGTAGAGACTTCCGCCAAATAGAATCGGTCGCCGTCTGAAGGTAACAAACTGGAAGTTGAATGCTTTGAAGACCCCCTTTGCAAAATAGTCGGTATTTTCTTTTCTGCAGACGATATTCCTCCGATAGAAGTGCCGGACGTGACGTGAGTCTCAAAGTGGGTGGCCCTTAAAATATGCCCGGTCTATCGGTTGCTTATGCAGAATAAAATATCCCGAGGGAAGGATGGAGTTTAGGAAGAAGAAATATTCAAATTCTATTGGTCGTTTAACTGGGAAATAGGACTTGTCTAACGATCAGTTTTATAAAGGTTTGAAATGCATAAATCAGTTTTAGATACATATTCAACAAGAAGTATTCTATTTTTAAAAGATATATCTTTTAATTATATTTATTTATAAAGATTTTATTAATTATATTTATTATAAAGATTATTTTATTTATAAAGATATATCTTTTTAATTATAGTAATGTTATATATAACTGGCGTACACATCCATGCTCTTTTCATCACTAGACGCTGGGCTTAAAATATAAGTCATTAGATTTATAGATTCCAGTGTCTCGGAGGAATATAAACCGATCCAGTGACTTGGACGTTCTCAGCGCCTACGCATGAAAAGCGATGTTCTTCAGCTTTGATTTGGAGATTTATTATAGTTTTGGGAAGTGATAAGGTATAAACTAAATTTATAAAAATTAAATCTTGCTGCTCTGAAAGTGCATTTTTCATTTCTACCCTTGTTTTTAAAAAATAACCTGTATTACCGTATTAACATTACTTTTACTGAGACAAATGTAAACCAATAATATGATATTCGCTATTTGAAATAAAGTTAATACTTTTTATATATATATATATATATATATATATATATATATATATATATATATATATATATATATATATATATATATATATATATATATATATATATATATATATATATATATATATATATATATATATATATATATATATATATATATATATATATATATATATATATATATATATATATATATATATATATATATATATATATATATATATATACATAAGGGTGTGTTTCAACTTACATCATTCAATGTCTGGAATTTATTTAGCGTCTAAATTATATTTATAATTTATAATCGATTTTTTTTATTACTGTAAATGGAAAATGTTGGTCAGGATTTTGTCTAACTTAGAACAAGGTGGTCCGCGGTCACCTAATGGTTGGGAACCACTAATCTGAACCCATGAATTTGAGTGCATTTTTAGACTTTATCTGGTCAATATTACTTTGCTACAAGATGTAGTGCATTAAGAACTTGTGAAAAACAAAATAAAAATATAGCAAAACATGGTTTATTGAAACTAAATGCTGCATTATTGAAGTATTCTAGCAAAAACAAGTCAGAAAAAAACATTCTTAAAAGTTTTGAAATTGAAGATTTTATGCACAAAAACTGTAGTTTTTTTGAAGATCTATAAAATTAAAGATATGTGTTACACTATCCCTCATAAAAACAAAAAACACTTTCAAAAGTTCCTGAAACAAAATTAACTTTTTTATTCCTGAAGGGTAAATGCTGATATTTTAAAAGTTTTAATCAGGGTAATTTAATATAAATATATTGGAAACATAAAGTAAACTATTTTGCAAAGACTGCAACTTTACTATTTTGACCTCTTTTCCAACCGATTATAAGGTTAATATACTGGATTGTTTAATTCCTGTGAAAGAATGGATATTTGTGCTAGTATGTTAAGCAATATTTAAAATACTAACTACAAATGCTGCTGGATATAACTCAATTTCTGTCAAAATCAGATGCATTTCAATAAAATACCCCGCATAACATTTCCGGAATATAAAACACACAAAATTTGAATTATGCATTTCTATGTTTCTAGAAACAAATAAAACCAACCAAATATCCGATGTGGGAGTAATTATAAATTTAAAACAGGATAGCACAAGCAGGTCCCAAGGGGTTTCCCAATTTCTGGATAATTAGTCATTTTCGCCCCAGGAATACAGGAGAAGGGGGGGGGGGGGGGGTCGATCAGTGAGTAGAAACCCCGCATTCCCAAGTGAGCGAATTATTTCTTATTCCGGAATGGCAACACACGCCAATGGTCACGCGGAAGACGAGACTTTGTGCGCCATTACGGAATTATTGCTCTTCTAATTATAATCCGGGAAAAGGACTCGCAATTTGGTTTAATTGGTATGAAATGGGAGGATGATGTATAAAATTGGGAAATGTAACATTTGTGTTTGTGACTGGTAGGATATTTGTAATATTTCGATCCATTTTCGTCAAGGATTTGTGTCTATAGGTAGGGTAGTCCTAATATGTACAATGCAAATGTGGAGATCACGTTTTAGAACACAATATGGAACACTTTTCATGTCTCCTTTTTTATAACACTTTTAAAGTGTTCCAATGTAAGTGTTCCGAGAACACTTTAATATGAAGTTTTTGTGTTCCAAGAACACTTTAATATGAAGTTTTTGTTTTCCAAGAACACTTTAATATGATCTTATTGTGTTCCAAGAACACTTTAATGTGGGCCTTTTGTGTTCCAAGAACACTTATTATGTGAGCCTAAGGTGTTCCAAGAACACTTTAATGTGAGCCTATCCATATTTCAAGGCTGGCTAGTTTGGAACGGCGCCGGCACAGATATACAAAATGTAAACAAATATCATAAACCTCGACCGGTCTCACAACCCAGATAATTTTCGTAATCGTTTTGAGGAAAATTTAATTTAATTGTGTTTTTTTTCGTAAAACAAAACCCTCTTAAAATGATATGTATAATTGTATTCCATACTGTCCTACATGTGTTCTGTTAGCATGATATCACAAATTAGAACACTTTCGGAACTAGTTAGAACACTTACAGAACTAAGTGAACGCGTTAAGAGCACTATATGAACACATATCGATGGATTAGAACATATTGAGAACCAGTTTGTTGGAACTGGAACATATTATAGTGATCCTAAAGTGATCTCCACATTTGCAGTGTATTTATTAATTAAATATGTACACTGTTAAATATTATCACGACCTTGCAACGAAATTTGGTACCCATATAGCTGCAACCATTATTTGGAGCATAGTTTCACAACTTTATGGTTACCACAGATACCATTTAGTGGTGAAACGTTGCACATAAATAGTTACCCCCATTAAAATTTAGATTATATAAAATATTCTTATATTGTGCCCTTCAGTTCAATACTTTTTTTCTTATCTCTTTGCTGAAATATGAGTACATGGAAATACTTGTTTTTCTTTAAGTATAATCGAATCGTGAGCGATGTGGCTGTTCAAACCATCGTTGCTGTTCAAACCATCTTAACAAAGAGTCTTGACAAACTTAAAAACTTTAAATAGTTGTTCAGAAGATGGTTTTCCACATTATTCGATGTCGATTGCTTAAATGGAAACTGAGTTATTACGAGTCAATTATTTTACTCCCCATTCCTTTGGCACACATCTTTAACATTTCTTCAGTTTAACGTCCTCACGTCGATCTGGTAGCACACCGGATAAGGCATTTGTCTACGATCCCTGCGGACCTGGTTTCGATTCCCGGTAAGTCTTTGTTGTAATTGTCGATATTTATTGAAAGTGATTTATAAAGGCAGCCTATGTAGTCTTACATCTGCTTTTATTAATTCGTTGTGCTTGTTTTTGAATACATGCCTTTTTCAAAATTGGAACTTATGTATTCGGAGCCATGATAAGATTCGAATGTAATCAAAAATGAGTATTTTACAAATTTTTGAATACCTATTTTTAACAGTGTATAGTTCATTCCTGAAGTACTCTAAACCAATTTCGTATATCTGCATTCGAAGTTAAAGAAAAGCCAATACCTATTTTGAATTAGGGTGACCAAAATTGAATTGTACACTCACAATGAAACCTGACACCTATCTACTTAATGACAATATTGCATATTTAAAATTATATTAAGTATTCCTTGTTAATATATCCTTAAAATATATTCTCCCCTCTCCATGTTCTCCCACATTGTGATAGCTTATTTTCAAATCCTATTAACCAACACACCTAGATCCCTAAAATATTCTTTTTTCGATTTTATAGTATAAAAAATAAATGTCGAATCAAAAAATGCAATTCGTAATTTCCCAAAACCATCAAATTGCTTAAAATAGAATAGCGTGCTTCTAAATATTCAGACTTACGAATTAATTCACAACATCGAAAACAAACACCAACCCGAAAATGAACCCCAACATCCCAAAAATCAAAAAAACTTTCGCAGAACTTTCGAACATCCCATTTTTCCTGAAATAGAATCGCTACAAAATATTCTCCAGTTATTGATTCGCCGTCGAATCCAATGAATCTTTGATTCATCCCATCAACAACACACAAAAAAAAATACATTTAAAAGATAGAAAACCGTCTAAACATGCAGCGAACAGCGTTTCGTTTTGTATCTTGGCTTCGGTTTTAATTAAAATCGACCGCCTAAACGGCGCGTTAAGAGATGCGGCGGCGGAGAAAGAAGTCATTTGGCGCGATAGGCGCATTATTTTGGCTGTGGAAGTTTAAGAACCGTTTTGAAAAAATACACTTAATGCATACGTAATGAAGCAGATGCACGGGGTTAGAGATGTCGGAAACGATTCACGATTGAAAATCAATGAAACGGGGGGAATTTACTAAATGTTGAAATAGGGAAAGATAGATTTCTGTTTTTTAAACTTTGAGGGGATTTTTTTTAAGATTTTCCACTTTTTTTTAAGTAAGACACGTATTCAAAATTGGGAAAATAATTTAGAACGTGTGTACTTTCTTGAACTTTAGGGGGATCTGCCAAGGTCAAAAGTTAAGTAATTTATTTTTTGCCTTTCATAGATAAATATGCTTAAGCGAGATAAACAGAGGGATTCTTAATCAACTTCTAAGATATCTTTATCGTCTAACTTCTTAAACTTATTTTCTTACTATAAATTTTTAAGAACTTAAATGAAAAAGTGGCTAGTTTAATTGGATATAGAGAAATTTGGGAACTTTTATATTAAAATAATTGGTATTTTATAATTCACTGAACATAATTATAACATATTGTTGTTCCATAGAAAGTTACATGGAACATATTATAGTCAAACATATTCAAAACTATTTAATTAATTTAAAAACAGTTAATTTTTTATTTTATGATTCACTGAACATAATCATATATAAATTATATTGTTGTTCCATAGAAGGTTACATGTTAAATAGGTATGGGACATATTATAGTCAAACATATCCAAAACTATTTAATTAATTTATAAACAGTTAATTTTATTTTTAATTGAACGTCCGCAAACTTTCACGTGAGATTACAAATTTAATTTTTGGAGATAAACATCACATAGTTATATATAAAAAGCAGAGTTGCAAATGTAAAACATTTTTTTTTGTAATTCAATGACAGAGAAAAATCTCAAGATTAAAAGGTAGAATAAAAATATTTTAGCTATGTCTATATGGTACTAAATGACAACCTTTCCGCACTATTACAAATTAAAATTCGAAACATAATATTTTTGCCCATGCTTTCACTCCACCCTATTGAGCATTTCAGATATCTATATACCGGATAAGAGGATATTTTTTAAAGGCTCCCTAGTGAAACATTCCCAATCCAACAAAAAACAAATTGTGCAAATATGCGAATTAGAACCGAAATCCTGCGCGAACATACATAAAAAAAATACATAACAGTCGAATCTCTAACCTCTCGACTTGTCGGTTTTAATTTAAAATTTCTGGCGGTTAATTTTGAAGTTTTGGTTGGCACTCTGTTCAGTCGGAAAAAAAATATAGTTTTTCTGAAATTATTTTCTTGACTTTTGTCAAATATAAAAAAGTTCATTTTTTTTTGTAATTTTTTTTAAAAAGAAAAGTCTATTTTTTTTAAATGTTTAACTATGTAATTATGTTAATATGCTTTGCACACATATTTAGAAAAAAAATTACATCTGCAAATTTTAAGAAAACAAAAAAAAAAATATGTATCAGTCTCCCTTAATTCCATAAAAGGTTAAAAAAATATATAAGACTAAGGCTTAGGTGATGCTAACATTTTGCCATTGCGAGTAATGGCCAGTCAAAAATCGACAGTTTCCGACAAATCGATATTTTTGATTAACCGATATTTTTAACGTTTCGACATTTTCGATGTATATGTTTTATTTATCAATCGCTATTTCTAATATATCGCTATTCCGGATTAACCAGTGTATTATTGGCATCCTGAATGTTAATTCGGAAATAAGAGTGTACTTCTGGACTTTCGATTAATCGTTAATTCGACAATTCTAAAAAAATTAAATCATGATTACATTTTACTTCAGAAAAATCGATATATATCGAAACATCGTCCAAGCTTATCATTTAAAAAAGTTTGATAACAAAAGTTGATGACTGCAAATTATTATAACTTTAAAATATCTTATTAGCCTAATCATTTATAAGAAATAAATAAAATTAAGCTTTTTTTACTCATATTTTTCCTTTTAATCTGGACACTATAACGCGATTTCATAATCATTTTTGTAATTAACATATCACCTATTAAACTAAAAATATTTAAACCTTTTTAATCTTCTTAATTATAATTTTATTTCCAATTTATATTCAGTCAGAAAGCGATTTAAAGCAAAAAAAAAATACTTTTAATCGCCTTAGATGGAACACTAAATATTTTTTAGAAGCTAGTCACTTCTACAAAGATCAGTGTCATCGTCAAAAAAAAATAACTCTTGCTCTTATATTTAACCACATGACTAGTCACTTTTTTTACTACATTTTTTCCCACAGAGTCTTTTAGTTGTTCAACACCTTTCGCAAAAAAGCGTACAAAAGACTTCAACAATCAGCGGAAAAGGGGAAAAAATCACTTGAAAAGCTCCAGGATTATTGCTCGAGTTTTTTATGGACTTGTAGGGGAACACCTAACTGATCTAATATGACATGTTTTTAAAGGACTCTGGAATTAAAGGTTCAGAAAAAAAGTTGGATAACTTTTTTTTTCTCTCTCTTTTGGAAAATGTTATGAAAGAAAGTTTTTATTATTTGTTTTTTTTTTGTCTCCTGGAAATAAGATTCTAGCAATTGAGAAGATGAAACTTCCGAAATAAGTTTTTTGGAAATAAAACACAATTGAAAATGAAAAAAATGGTACTAAAAAAAGGAACTATAGTTTATAAAAAAACATTAGTTGTAATAAAACGTAACTGACATATATATTAATTATATCAATAACTAGATAAAGTTCCATGTGTTGACAGGAAAAAAAAATGATGTGTCAGTTCTAAACTGTAGATGTGTATAAAAAACAAATTCGTTTCATCCGTTAAGCTACCAGGGCAACATGAAGAAGTTATAAACAGAAGTAATTTAAAAAAGGTCTGTCAAAAAATGGGAAGTACGATAATTGAATTGTAATAACTCAATTTCCATTTAAGCAATCAACATCAACTAATGTGGTAAATCATCTTCTGAACAATTATTTTAAGTTTATCAGGTCGCTTTGTTAAGATGGCTTAAGCAGAAGCTGAGGTTAGCAATATTAAATTGCACTGCTCATTTTTGAGAAAGTACGGTTACTCAAATTTGAGTACACCATCGCGCCTTTACGATGCAATTGTACTCTAAGAAATATAAGTAGGTTCTGGTACTCATTTTTAAGTAATTTTTCTTTACAGTGTAGTGAAACATATAACTTTCATGACAGCAGTACTAGAGATGGTCTTATTCAAATATTTAAATTTATGAAACATGTGATGTCGAATGCATAAATAATACAGTCAATGGGACTATATATCATGTTGCCAAATTATACAAAAAAACAAAAAAAAATCGGAAAGGTGGAAAGGATTGTTTTTATAAAAAACTTTAAGAGATAAATATGGAACCAGTCTTGCTGAACTTATTACATTTAATCTAAAATTTAATTTAATTTATATTGGGTTGGAGGGAAAGTTCTGTCGTATTTTAAATAGGCAGGTGATTTTTCTTGTAAATAAAAAGAACATCTGGCTAGTGAGTCAATCGATTTTTTTTTGTTTTTTTAGACTGCAGTATAATATAAAAGGTGCCCTTTTTTACCGTTCATCATTTACTTGTGATATTTAAAGTGAAAAACATGTCAGTAGATAAAGTGCATTTACGACACTGCATTTTATATGAATTCCAAAAAGGAAGCAATGCATCGGTGGCATGTAAACATTTATGTGCGGTATTTGGAAAAGATATTGTAAATGTTTGTACTTGTCAAAGATGGTTTAGCAAATTTCGTTCCGGGGATCTGAGCCTCAAAGAAAGTGATCGATCTGGACGACCATCCAAGATCGATAATGATGTTTTGCGATCCATGTTGGAAAATAATCCACATTTAACAAGTCGAGAAATTGCAGAAGAGTTTGGCATTCATCATACAACTGTTGGAGATCACATTAAATATATTGGGTTTGTGTTAAAGCAAAGTGTTTGGGTGTGTAGCTATCAAAGAAAAAAGGCCAGCATTAGCGTCCAGAAAAGGAATAGGCACCACGATAATGCTCGCCCGCATACTGAAATGGTGACACAACAAAAAAATGAATGCGTTAGGATGGGAAGTCCTTAGTCACCCACCGTATTCACCTGACATTGCACCATCTGATTATTACCTGTTCAGATCTCTGCAAAATTATCTAACGGGAGAAAAATTCATGTTATTTCAAAGTGTTTCTAAGACAGTTGCTGACTATTTTAACTCCAAGGATGAGAACTTCTACAAAACAGGAATTAACAGGTTACCTGAAAGATGGCGACAGGTTGTAACAAATAACGGAGCATATATAATTGATTAATATTAAACACATATTTTTATAAATGAATTCAAATATTTTCTTTAAAATACGACTGAACCTTCCCTCTAACTCAATATAACGAAAAATATATGATACATGCTTTAAAAACATTATACATGCTAAAGGAGTTTTATTATCAACTTTAATATTACGGGTACTACTTGAAAAACTGGAGATACCGGAACGGATATACACGTTTACATCCGTCAGAAAATAAATAAATATTTCTTGAAAACTTTTTATGTTATTAAAGGTATATCTATCCGATACTTTTAGTTAAACTAAAAGCTTAATTGTTTGAATTATCCCAATGACGCTCACACTATTTTAACATTTGTAAAGTTGTTTTCGCTGTTTGGAGGTTTAAATATTTATTTTCGCCTGGATGTGCATTTATATATTTTTACCCATAATATTACTTCATTGTGAATATTTCGCTTTTAAGTTATATCTAAAATACTAGATTTAATTTTTTTTTATAAAATTAAGTATTTTTATGTATTTAATAACTGGATGCATTGGTGAAAAAACTGGTTATCCATGGACGTGATATCGCGTCACGATTGTTTTCAGCTTTTGGAAGTTTAAATATTTGTTTCCTATGCGTGCATTTATATATTTTTAAAGTAATTTTATTTCATCGTAAATATTTTGCTTTTAAGTTATACCTAAAAAATTAGATTTAAAAAATATTTTAAAACTAAATATTTTTACGAATTTAAAAACTGGATGCATTGATGGAAAAACTGGAGATCCCTGGACGTAATATCACGTCACGATTGTTATCAGCTTTTGGAAGTTTAAATATTTTTTCCTATGCGTGCATTTATATATTTTTAAAGTAATTTTATTTTATGGAAAATATTTCGCTTTTAAGTTATACCTAAAAATGGATTTTAAAAATATTGTAAAATTAAGTATTTTTACGAATTTAAAAACTGGATGCATTGATGGAAAAACTGGAGATCCTTGGACATGATATCGCGTCACGATTGTTTTCACCTTTTGGAAGTTTAAATATTGTTTTCCTATGCGTGTATTTATATATTGTTAAAGTAATTTTATTTAACCGTAAAGATTGTGCTTTTAAGTTATATGTAAAATATTAGATTTAAAAAATATTACAAAATTAAGTATTTTTATGAATTTAAAAACTGGATGCATTGATGGAAAAACTGGATATCCCTGGACGTGATATGACGTCACGATTGTTTTCAGCTTTTGGAAGTTTAAATATTTATTTTCCTATGCGTGCATTTATATATTTTTACAGTAATTTTATTTCATTGTTAAGATTTCGCTTTTAAGTTATATCTAAAAAATAAGATTTTAAAAAAAATATTGTAAAATGAAGTGTTTTTATGAATTTAAAATATGGATGAATTGATGGAAAACTGGATATCATTGGAAGTGATATCACGCATTTATATATTGTTAAAATACTTTTATATAATCATAAATATTTTGCTTTTAAGTTATATCTAAAATATTACAGTTAAAAAATATTGTAAAACTAAGTATTTTTATTAATTTAAAAACTGGATGCATTGATGGATGAACTGGAGATTTCTAGAGGTGATATCATGTCACGATTGTTTTCACGTTTTGGAAGTTTAAATATAATATTTTCCCCTATGCGGGCATTTATATATTTTTACAGTAATTTTATATCATCGTAAATATTTCGCTTTTAATTTATACCTAAAAATTAGATTTAAAAAATATTGTGAAATTAAGTATTTTTATTAATTTAAAAACTGAATGCATTGATGGATGAACTGGAGATATCTTGACGTGATACACGTCACGATTGTTTTCAGCTTTTGGAAGTTTAAATATTGTTTTCCTATGCGTGCATTTATATATTGTTAAAATAATTTTATTTAATCGTAAATATTTTGCTTTTAAGTTATATATAAAATATTACAGCTAAAAAATATTATAAAATGAAGTGTTTTTAGAATTTAAAAACTGGATTCATTGATGGAAAAACTGGAAATTTATGGACGTGATATCACGTCACGATTGTTTTCAGCTTTTGGAAGTTTAAATATTTGTTTTCCTATGTGTGCATTTATATATTTTTACAGTAATTTTATTTAATCGTAAAGATTTCGCTTTTAATTTATACCTAAAAAATTAGATTTAAAAATATATTGTAAAACTAAGTATTTTTATGAATTTAAAAATTGGATGCATTGATGGATGAACTGGAGATTTCTAGAGGTGATATCATGTCACGATTGTTTTCACCTTTTGGAAGTTTAAATATTTTCCCCTATGCGGGCATTTATATATTTTTACAGTAATTTTATATCATCGTAAATATTTCGCTTTTAATTTATACCTAAAAAATTAGATTAAAAATATATTGTAAAATTAAGTATTTTTATGAATTTAAAAACTGGATGCATTGATGGAAAAACTGGTTATCCTTGGACGTGATATAACGATTTCTACTTTTGGAAGTTTAAATAATTTTTTCCTGATCGTGCATTTATGTATTTTTAAAGTAAATTTATTTTATGGTAAAGATTTCACTTTTCAGTTATATCTATAAAATTAGAGTTTAAAAATATTGTAAATGCATTGATGGAAAAACTGGAGATACCTGGACGTGATATCACGTCACGATTGTTTTCACCTTTTGGAAATTTAAATATTTTTTTCCTATGCGTGCATTTACATATTTTTACAGTAATTTTATTTCATTGCTAAGATATCGCTTTTAAGTTATGCTTAAAAATTACATTTAAAAAATATTGTAAAATAAGTATTTTTAAGAATTTAAAATCTGGATGCATTGATGGAAAAACTGGAGATCCCTGGAGGTGATATCACGCCACGATTGTTTTCACCTATTGGAAGTTTAAATATGTTTTCCCTATACTGCATTTATATAATTTATATTTTGAAAGTAATTTTACTTCATCGTAAATCTTTTGCTGTTAAATTATACCTATACATTAAATTTTAAAAATATTGTAAAATTAAGTATTTTTATGAAAACAGGATGCATTGATGAAAAATTGGATGTTCCTGGACGTGATATCGAGTCACGATTGTTTTCACCTATTGGAAGTTTAAATATGTTTTCCCTATACGTGCATTTATATAATTTATATTTTTAAAGTAATTTTACTTCATCGTAAATCTTTTGCTGTTAAGTTATACCTATAAATTAAATTTTAAAAATATTGTAAAATTAAGTATTTTTATGAATTTAAAAACTGGATGCGTTGATGAATGATAATACGTCACGACTGTTTTCAACTTTTGGAAGTTTAAATATGTTTTCCCTATGCGTTAATTTATAAAATATTAAAGTAATTTTATTTCATCGTAAAGGTTTTGTTTTTAAGTTATATATAAAATATTACAGTTAAAAAATATTGTAAAAGTAAGTGTTTTTAGAATTTAAAAACTGGATACATTGATGAAAAAACTGGAGATCCCTGGACGTGATATCACGTCCATGAGCGTCAGAGTGCTAAATTATAACTACTTTCGTTATGGGATATCTATCACACTTAGAAAGTTTAAGAAGACAACCTCCACATCTGACCCAAAACCTTTATAAATACCCCTCCACCATCCATTAACTTTCCAAACGCATCCATCAAATCCATTTAAACACTACAAATCTAAACCGAGACCATTCCTCCAGCGGGCAATCGTGCGGGAAACCCAAGTGATATCTGACCATTAGGAAAACCGGATAGGCATTCCCGGACTTTTCCCGGAAACCTGGAGAAGCTACCGGCCTTATTCCTCCATGTCCGGAATACCAGACCATCCGTCTTATCCGGGTATCCCCTTCCCCCCATTTTTAGAAATCTCCCGGAATTTTCCGGACATTGGTCCTGAAAAATGGGGCCTGAATGACTACTTGTCAGGATCTGGAGGGAAGTGGGTTGAATGGGATGGTTTGATGAAAGCTCTCTTGAGACTCCGTTCCACGATGCATTAGCAGTGGAGACATATGGGAGTTCCGGATTGAGGATATGGTCTCTATGGGGGGAGACCTATGTACTGGTGCCACTGTCCTATCTAGATATATTTTCATTTAACCCTTTGTACTAGAGGAACATGTTGATATTTAATTTATGGAAAGGATATATTCAGTTCCTGTTCTTTTTGATGGTACTATTTAGTTTGTTCTTTTTACGTTTAGGTGGATATTTATAAAAATAATATAATATATACGTGGGGCTGCATATTCGATATTTGCATTTAATCTTTTGTACTAGAGTAACATGTTGATATTTACTTTCTTCTTATAGAGAAGTTACACTGAGTATCTGTTATTTATAAAGATGTATTATTTAGCGTGTTATTTTTATTTTTATGGTGGATAATAATAAAACTAATGAAAAGTATACATTAAGCTGAATATTAGATATTTGCATTTAATATTTTGAATTAAAGGAACATGTTGATATTAACTTTCTTCTTATAGAGAAGTTACACTGAGTACCTGTTATTTATAAAGATGTATTATTTAGCGTGCTATTTTTATTTTTATGGTAGATAATAATAAAACTAATGAAAAGTATACATTAAGCTGAATATTAGATATTTGCATTTAATATTTTGTATTATATTGAACATGTTGATATTTACTTTCTTCTTATATAGAAGTTACACTGAGTACCTGTTATTTATAAAGATGTATTATTTAGCGTGTTATTTTTATTTTTATGGTGGATAATTATAAAACTAATGAAAACTATACATGCAGCTGAATATTCGATATTTACATTTTAATAATTTGTACTAGAGGAACATGTTGATATTTACTTTCTTCTTGTAGAGATTTTACACTTAGGTACCTGGTGTTTATAAAGATGTATTATTTAGCGTGCTCTTTTTATTTTTATGGTGGATAAATATATTTTCATGGTGGATAAAGATATGTAAAATTATACATGAAGCTGAATATTAGATATTTGCATTTAGCCTTTTGTACTATACGTACTTTTACATACTATTTATGCACTTTTTATGGAGAAGTTACATAAAAAAAGTTCCTGTTTTTTTAAGATGTATTATTTAGTATGTTATTTTTGCCTGTAGGGTGGATACTTATAAGAATAATAAAAAATATACTGACTATTAGATATTTTTATTTAACATTTTGTATTAGAGGAACATACGTATATTTACGTTCTTTTTATGGATAAGTTACTCATAGTCCCTATTTTTTTTAAAGATGTATTATTTAGCGTGTTATTTTTACGTGTACGGTGGATAATTAGAATAATATTAAAAAATATACGTAAAACTGAATATGTTTGGATTTAATCTTTTATGCTAGGAGAACATGTTGATATTTACGTACTTTTCATGGAGAACTTAAACCCAGTTCCTGTTCTTTTTAAAGGTTTAATATTTAGTGTTATTTTATGTTTAGGGTTGATAATTATAAAAATAATAAAAAAATGTATATACATAGAGATGAATGTTAGATATTTAAATGTAACCTTTTGTACTAGATAAACATGTTGATATTTACGTACTTTTTTACGGGGAAGTTACATCTATAGTTTGTCAGTTCGTTTCTGTTCTTTTAGTGATGTATTATTTAGAGACGTTCCTTTTACGTTTACGGTGGATAATTATAAAACTTATAAAAATATACATGACACTACGTATTAGATTTTTGCATTTAACCGTTTTTACTAGAGAAACACGTTCATATTTACGTACTTTTTATGTAGAAGTTACTTTCTGTTCTTGTTCCTTTTAAAGATGTGTTATCGTTTATATTGACGTTTTAGAATTGTAAAGAATAAAAATAATTAAAAAATATACGTGCAGCTGAATATTATATATTTGCATTTAATCTCCGTTGTACTAGACGAACATGTTGATATTGCGCATTAAAAGAATATTAATTACCTATAAAATATATATATTCTTCGAAAAGTAAAATAAGACAGCCCAAAACATTATTTTAAAGAAATATACAAGTTGTTCGTAAATGGTGACCAGTATAAAAAAAAACGAATATCAGAAAAATTGCAAAATATATTTTTATTTATGGCATTGACTCAATAATAAATGCTTAAACATAAAATTCAAGTATATTAATTTAGTGTGTTGGTTAAATTAACGTCGAAAAATTTAAATCTTGTAAATTTGAACCATCGCTCTGATAAAGGAATAACACCTGAGCTGGTGTGTAACCTTACAATGACATGAGTACATTGTTAATCTGCAACATATTTAACGTGCTTAATCGCTACAGAATGCTAAGAATCAAACCCACACCATCACCGGCAATGTTCCTTACATCCCCACAATTAAAAGTAAATTCCACATAACTTAAAGCAAATTTTATTTTACAAAACACCCTACATTACAGGGAATTGTCAAGTAACACATCACTAGAATATAGATTTTATAAACAATGAATTCCTATATGTAAACAAATTCATTCAAAGTGCCCCTTGCACCTGTCAGAAATATCCCCAATTCGAACGTTCTATAAACGGGACCTTTCAATAACGTGTAGTCATTTCACGCCTTGGAACGCTGAAACAAAGGACTAAGGACTTTGTTCCCCGATAGTTCAGCAACACTGCGAATCAATTTGCAAGGGCCTTAAACTCCCTATCGCTCGACGAATCGACCCGTTTCGAGAGAGGCTCTGTTAGTTGGGAGATAGTTAAGGCTTTGTTTGGGGGGGGGGGGAAGCTTAGGTATTGATGAGTGGCGAGGATTGCCGATGAGCCATCAACAGTCCGTAATCGGTGCAGAACTCGATGGTGAACGCTATGTTATGAGCCTGCACTGTTCTAGAAGAATTTAAAGAAATTATATAAAATGCCTGAGCTAGTGTTTGAAAATGTAAAGAAAAAGCCTTTTTTTGTAAAACAAATGAATCCTGTATAATTCATCATCGAAATAATTCCCAAACTATGCAACTTCAAACCACAAAATGTATAATGATAAAATTACTGAAACACATTAAAAAAATTATCCCTTAACATTTACAATATTTTGACAAAAATTCCAAATATTTCCAGGAAAATATTTTATTTTTAATGTAAACCTTTTTAGTTTAATCCTCAGAGAGATGATAAAAATATCGATTAAAAAATGTGTCAACTGCAGAGGTTAGTGTATGTTTCCAACGCTTTAATCTTTTTGATTATTTCAGTAGCAAAGGGTTTCAAAATTGCGATGATACACTGTTAAAATAGATATTGAAAAATAAGTAAATTTGACTCATGTTTGATTACATTCAATGCTTATCATAGCTCCGAATACATAAGTTTTATTTTTGAAAAAGAAATGTACTCAAAAATTAGTAAAAATGAAAAAAAGAGCAGTAACTTCCCTGCATAGTCTGCCTTTATAAATCACTTTCAATAAATATCAACAATTACAACTTATACCTATTGGTTTTCTATGCCAGCATATGATATACTAAGTTTTTTTGTGTACTTTTTAAGAGAAAATGGTGTAAGATTTCATTAAGAAGATCGTTACATTCATGATAAAAATTCAGTACCCATGGGCACGTGTCCAATGTACAAACGTGTAGCCAAGCCCACCCTGAACTTGCATTTTGAGAGTGCCCTTTTAAAAACAAAAAGTGCCTTTTCAACAACGGGGTGCCCTTTTACTGCTAACAGCGCCATGCCCCTTCTTGTTTTTAGAGTGAGCACATTATTTCATAGCATAAACTTTTTTAATTAAATAGATTTTTAGGATGTAAGCGGCCCGCTGAGTTATGCACATATCTCTATAAAATGATTTGATTGCAAATAAAAAATACAATAATAAAATCTAATCCCACCAAGGAATTCAGAAATAATCAAAAGTAACCTAATATATAAGTCCGAATAAATTATTTCAAATGTATAGTGTTACCACAAACAACAATGCTGTTTGGCAGCAATGAAATTTATATCCTTAAAACTAATACAAAACAGGAACAATCTTTCTGGCAATTTTCACTTTCAATTCATTACCTTTCATAAAACAGCAATTTCAAAACGCCATCAATTTAGTTGGTAATTATCTACCGTTTCTTCCGAAACAGAATGGGCACATTTTTATTAATTAGATAAAAAAAAATCCCAAACTTATCGCACAAATATCTTTAAACCCCCTCTGCCAATAAATTCACATTTACTACTAATTAAAACCGAACGGCCGTTCTAAAGCAACCAATTATATCTTCCTTGCTGAAGTTTTCAAAAAATTCGAGATAACCATCGGCCATCTTGATTATACTTTTTTCTTAAATTTCTTTTTCGGAAAAAGAAAAAAAAGTGTATTGACTACTTGAGAAGCACTTATGAGTTCATTAAACTTAATTAAAGCCGAGATTTGAATCCCTAATTAATGAATAATAAAACAGATTAATATCATTTTTTTTATTGAGGAAGAGCACTAAATTAAAAATTTAAATGTCGACAGTGATTAAAATTATGTCGTGGTTTTTTTAAGAAACTTTAGAATAACTTTTATATGTAAATAAGGAGCTGTCAAGTGGTATACATCAATTTTCTTGCAAGGATTTATTAAATGAAATGTACAATAGAATACCAATTATCCCGTTGGATATTTTACTAAGATAGTTTGGCAATTATAACTAAATTTAAATTAGCCATACTAGGTACAAAATTTCCCTTATTTTCCCACCCACACGGGACAAAGGACAGAGTAGGTAGAAGGCAAATGGCAAACTTGTTTGACGACCTACAAGGAGGTATCGGTAATGCTGCCTTTCCTTTTCTCTAAACGATGGTCAGTCCCTTATTCCCATTGGCTGAATCCTCAATTTGAAATATCATAAATTTCATGTCACTCAATTTTCTGTATAGGACGCCAATGAACTGATTCGAATGATATATTAACGTTAAAAAGTAATACACACACACATATATATATATATATATATATATATATATATATATATATATATATATATATATATATATATATATATATATATATATATATATATATATATATATATATATATATATATATATATATATATATAATGTTTATTATTTAGATTTGCAGTCGTTAGTTATTAAATGATAAGTTCCATGATGCAAGGATAAAACTGAGGGCCGATGATCAATTCAAACATTTATTTCTCCGGACTTCACAGCCCGACTTGCTAGCTCGAGGTTACATCGTGAAGCTGTGTCTCAAGATGGAGATTATGAGAAGGAGACTGGACCGTGGACGCCTCTGATTGGTTCATCTCGGTTTTGGTTCGCATTTTTAGGTTTGGGTTTGGGATTTAGAAGTGGCGTGGGTGGGAAAGCAGTCATATGAGGGATGCTTTTGTACTGCGAAAAGGGGGCGATATCCATAGTTAAAGAAAGTTATTTAAAGTACATTTTAAAGGGGGAAAGAGTTATAAAATATATTACATATATATATATATATATATATATATATATATATATATATATATATATATATATATATATATATATATATATATATATATATATATTGTGTGCCCGTGTGTATAGTTATATATAGAAATGTATAGTGCCCATTGACTTTTACGTGTGGGCTGGGATAGCATGTGTCCCAAAGATTTTACACAACTAGCGATGGGTTTGGTACAAATTTGACTACGGAGGGTGAAACTATTTTTTAAAGCTTCTGAGGTCTGAAGTATGCTGTGTACAACAGAACAGATGCTTACATGGTTTCTGACATGTGATGCCTGCGTAATGGTTGCTACATAACGTCTTCTGCTTGCATTTTCAATTTCTCAACCCTTTAAGTGACTCTACCCCCATCTGCAAATATACCTGCTTTGAGGAAGAATTGTTAATGATTCGTCTGTCAGACAGTTGCACGCATGCCAATTATTGTAAATTGTCCTTCCGAAATTCTTTGAGAACTCCTTTTGCTGCCTACCAAAGCAACACCCCCCCCTCTCCCGTTTATGAATTAGTCCACAGGCAGTACATATTTTTTTTTAATTTAGCCCTCGTGAAAGGGTTAAAAATGCAAGGATTTTTGGTCACTTAAATCCAAACTAATATCATGACAAATATTTAACAAATGTAACATGTTTTATATTTATATTCATACATATAAACAAAAATTCAAAACAAACACAAGTCAACTGCAGAAAATCAACGATTTTTTTTTAAACTTAAATTTATTTATAAAGTTACTACTCAATCAGCTCACTACTCATTAAACAATCCCAATCCAATCTGTTATTTTCCCAATCTGCTTCAATCCATTGTTAAACAAAGACTTTAATATTAAATAAGCATTGGGAGAATTACCCCAAAGACATTTGAATCCCCGATTAAAAGACCCATGCAATCCAGAAAATGCACCCACTTACCCGTTCCCAATATCACCTCCATCATTATTTCCCCTAACTAATACCAATCACTATTTCTCTTTAAGTTTAATGCCCATACTGATGATCCGGTCAGCACTCTGCGAGTTGCGCCAAATGCAAACATAAAGTGCGCTTTGGAGCCTGACTTCAAAGCCTCTTTATAGGTTTCGGATACGGCGCGGGCATTTAATGACCAGCAATGATGATGGAAATGGTGATTGCTTCATAGGAAGAGGGAATAAGCTTAAATGAAATGTGCTGTGTTTGCATTTTAATTTAATTGTTAGGCTGTGTGTCTTGTTTTAGGTTTTAAAATATATTATTGCAATGTAAAAAAATGTGCTTAAAAATGAGTACATGGATGTATTCGTTTTTTATTGAGTACAATTGCATCGTGAATGAGAGATGACGTACTCAAATTTAAGTAATCGTACTTTCTCAAATCTGAACAGTATGGCAAGTATAGTATTTTAATTTAATTGTTAGGATGTGTGTCTTGTTTTAGGTTTTAAAATGTATTATTGCAATGTAAAAAAACTTGCTTAAAATGAGTATATGGATGTACTCGTTTTTTATTGAGTACAATCGCATTTTAAATGAGCTATGACGTAATTAAATTTAAGTAATCGTATTTTCACAAAATTGAACGGTATGGCTTAATATTGCTAATACCAGCTTCTGTTCTAGCCGAATTAATAAAGTGACCTAGTAAAATAAAAATATTTGTTAAGAAGATGGTTTTCCACATTATTTGATGTCGAATGATTAAATGGAAACTGAGTTATTATGACTCAATTATCATTCTTCCCATTATTTTGTCACGGCTTTTTAACATTACTTTTGTTTATAACGTCTTCCTTCCCGTCGCTCTAGTAGTACAAACGTTAAGGCCTTGGATTTCGGTGTGGACGACATCAGGTAGGCATATTTTGTTCGATTCCCAGTAAGCCCTGGTTGTAACTGTTGAAATGTATTGAAATTGATTAATGAAGGCAGCCTACCTAGGCAAGCAACTGCTATTTTTATTAATTAACTCATTTTTGATGTCATGTCTTTTTCAAAAATGAAACTTAGGTATTCGGAGCTATGATAAGCATCGAATGTAATCCAAAATGAGTAAATTTTACTTATTTTGAAATACTTATTTTTAACAGAGGGGTATTGAAACGTTTAAACTTTAACTACAATAGTTATGATTTAAAAACAAATATGGTTAGCAACAGCAATCACATCTATGATACCATCAACGAGGGTTATTTTACTCTATCATCTCGCATTTTATACACTTAGTGAAAATTTTGAGCATTATGTAGAGCAGCTAAAGTTATGTTCTGGATATCAATATTGATAGCCAGAGCATAAATTTAGCTGCACTATATGGTGCTTAAAATTTTACTATATATATTCTGTGATAACTGAAGATTCCGATAATCTTTACATTTTTTTTTTAAATTGATACTTTTTTGTATTTTTATTTTTTTCTCTGTGAAATTAAGTAGTAATCGGAGTATTATATTTTACTCCAATGTCATAACTTTACTTTTTTCAACAGTAAAGCATGGTTGAAGTAAATAACTGGTACTAATTCAGCATTCAAAATGTGTGTCCTATATTTGGTGTATGCAGACACACATTATTTATAAGCAAGATTCACGATTACATATAGAAAATCATATTCTAAATGCTTGATCAGCTTTAAAATCAGAAATTGGAGAACCACTTGCACTTATTCTTATTAAAGCACAATTTGGATCTGAAACAAAATATGATTTGAAAAAAAAATCAGATTGAAAATATTCGCAGCAATGTTTGCCCTGACAAATAATAATGGGAAAGTTTCACGCCGAGAAGAAAAAGAAGACCGCTGTTCCAACCGAACATGAAGAAAAATCCACGACGCCGAAGAAGTTCCGTAAGATTAGCATGAAAATTCAGTTCCTGTACTATAATTTTAAGTTTATTTTATTAAATAATACCTCAATACAGACATAGTTACTTCATTCACTGATATTGATTGTACTCATCGTTGATAAAGCTTTTTTTTGTGTTGAAATACAAATATTTTTTCGTATTTCGTTATAATTCTAACTATAAGAAATCATTTACGTATATAATACAAGTATTTCTGTATTTAAAATTATTCAAATATAGAATAAAATTATTATTTATTTGGAAAAACAAATATTATAAATAAACTTTTCCATAACTGCAAGCATACCGACTAAAAAACAAAAGCAAAGTTGTATGTTGTTATGAATAAATCGAAACTACTAGTAAGTTTCCATCATGATATGCCACGCGAAACTATTTTAAAGTAACTTGTGGCATTGCCGTGTATTATTTTGAACCCTGGTTTAAACTATAACTAACTGCATATAAACAATGTGTCTTTTAAAATACAAAACACGCAAACATGCATTCAATTATTTATATTTGAATTGCGTGCCTGCTTTATTATTAAAAAAATAAACTCCAATTTGAAACTTATGTAAAAAACAAAGAAAATACATCCAATCCAACACCACCTGAGTCTGTTTCGAAACAAGATTCTCAAGTTCTTTACTACATTTGTATCCTAATTTTCTTGTGAACTCCCAATCCCCCTAGGCAGTCTAAAAAAACAGAAAAAATAAAATACCGATTTAAATGCCTTGGTAATTCCTCTTTCGCCGCTTCCTTATTTTGTAGTCCTTGTCTTTCGAGTATCCAACGAGCACTGTTTCCAATTCCAAACTTTTGCTTGTTGTTCTTGACAGTTGCATTGATTACCTCGAGGGCTCGCTTGTTGCGCGTCGCCAGCGTTTCTCTTTTGAAGTTTTGTATGCCACATGCCACTGTAGAAATGGTGAATAGCTGGGAATAGGGATAGCGGGGAATTGGATTTTTGTGTTTTTCTAGAATTTATTAAGGATTGTGTAATAACAGTGTTCTAAATTAGACAATGCAAATGTTGTCATGTATTTTATTTTGGATTGAGTACGGTAGTTGTTTGTTTTATTTAAAATAAAAGAAAATATTGCAAAGCAGTTAAAGTGAAGAAATTTTGCAGTACATTATTACAAAATTATTTATGAATATGTATATCCTTTTACAGTAGATCTCCATTTATCACACTGTTAAAAATAGGTAATCAAAACTAACGTAAATCTACTCAATTTTTGAATACATGTTATCTTTATTAAGGCTACGAATACACACGTTTCAATTTTGAAAAATTGATGTACTTAAAAATGAGTAAAATGAATATAAAGAGCAGACGCTAGCCTACATACGATGCCTTCATAAATAAATTTCAATAAATATCAACAATTACAACCAAGACATATCGGAAATCGAATCCGTATCCTGATACGCCGCAATTCAGTTTCTTATCAGTTATACCACCAGTGCAACTTGAATAAGTTATAAATAGCAGAAATGTTTAACAAGTGTGCCAAAAGAATGGAATGTAAGATAATTGAGTTGTAATAACTCAATTTCCATTTAAGCAATCGACATCACAGTATGTGGAAAACCATATTCTGAACTACTATTTTAAGTTTGCCAGGTCGCGTTGTTAAGGTGGCTTGTTATTGGCATTATCAAATCACACTGCTCGTTTTTCGAAAGTGCGATTGCTTAAATATGAGTACGCCATCACTCATTTACGATGCAAATTTACTATAAAAAACGAGTACGTCCAGGACGTCATTTTTAATCACTTTTTTTACAGTACATCTATATTTGTAAAATAACAGTGAATTAAGTACACACATTAAGATTTATATCCGTTTAAACACAAAAATATATGTAAAAAAGGGGAGATGATTAAATAGTGATAACGGAGTTACTTTTCAATATATTGATAATTAATTACATGTAATGTGTTTATTTTAACTACTACTTTGAGCTTCCCAAGTCTTAGTGAGATCGGGCCATTATCTCTAATCAAAATCATAGATAATGAATTCGGATAATGAATTTTCAAGAAATGTCAAACATTATTTTTGCTATTGGGAAAATAAGTTTTATGAAGGGATTTTAATGATGTGGTTTTCATATTGTAGGCTTCTTTGGTTCTTTAATAAATTAAAATACGAAAATATATTTACAACCTATAATATTTTTTTCTACTCGCACATTACTTTAGAACAACTACAGCACGTCTACATTTACTGTAGAATAACTTATTTTAAAAATAACATACATAGAGTACCTGTGTTTGATCAAATGCAAAATCTTCATTTAAACTACTATTTTAAGTCTGTCAAGTCTTAGTCCATTACATGTATTACATCTAACCAATATCGTTAATATCCGAGATATGTCAAACATTTATTTTACTAGTGGAAAATAAGTTTTATAAAGGAAATTTAATGATAAGATTGTCATATTGTTTTTTATTTAGTTATTTTAATATTTTAAATACTTAACAAAGTATTTCTGCAACCTATATTATTTTCAATCAGCACACTAATGATGTGAACTTCAGTTTTTTAAATTTTTTTTAAAAATTAAAAGATCCAAAATGTTAAAAGAATGGCATACATTATTTATCTTTCTTTGATAAA
This sequence comes from Troglohyphantes excavatus, assembly GCA_963932185.1. Lineage (NCBI taxonomy): Eukaryota > Metazoa > Arthropoda > Arachnida > Araneae > Linyphiidae > Troglohyphantes > Troglohyphantes excavatus. The sequence goes on from OZ010668.1 coordinate 5,204,075, forward strand.
ACCTACAAATATAACAAACATTAAAATCACAAATTTCCAAATTATTTTTTAAACAATTATTTAGGAAATAAGTATAGCATATATTCCACTGAAAAAAAACATAAACAATCATCTTTTATTTTATTATTTTTTTCATGGCAATCCAATAAATTTCGAAACTCAATCTCAATAAAAATTTCAAATTGTTTATTAGAATCCAAACAAAAATTGACAAAAAGCTATTTACAAATCACGTAGAAAAACGTCTTAGTACAGAGAAAACCGCCATACAGGGTGAAAATCTATTTATAAACATCCGATTGGTACAAAAGAATAACAACTGCTGGGGGAAAAAAGCAGTTGTCCTTTTTCAATTTGGTGAATGTTTGCTTATCAAACTTTTGATCTCAGATTTGGCTTTTTCCGATGTTTGGACGACTCTTATTGCTTTTTCTGGGATAATATTGATTCTGCTTGTGTGTGCTGGGAGGAAGACTGACTTTAAGGGTCTGAAAGATACATTCAAAAATATTAAATGAAAATATTGGAATTATTTGATTGTGCGAGATTTATTTAGAGTCAGTTTTACTTTTTTAAAGTAAATTGGGTCGAATAAGGAGAAACGGTGTTTTCTTAAGTTTACGTGTTTATATATATTACTAGTGGAAAATTATATATATATATATATATATATATATATATAATATTTTGTAATTTTTTGATATAGTATATATATATATATATATATATATATATATATATATATATATATATATATATATATATATATATATATATATATATATATATATATATATATATATATATATATATATATATATATATATATATATATATATTTATATATATATAAATGCTAAAGTCCTAGCCACTCATCACTAATTCTCCAACTTTCCGTATACCCATTAAGAAGAAATTTGGCAAAGTTGTTCCTTATACCTTAAATAGGAAAAGTAAGCTATTTTTGTTCCAACCGAACTTATTTAAGGGGGTGTAAAACCCCATTTTCGATGTCTATAGATCCAAAAACCCTAGAGGGAAGACATTTGGAACACAGGTTCATCTTGGGCCCTAAGAAAGGATTTTAAAAATTCGAACTCTAACTGCCAAAATAACGATTTGTTTAAAAGCATTTCCATAGGATTAACATGGAGAACATATAACAATGCAATAATTCAAGATTAAAAAAATGGAATTTTTTTATTCTGTGTAACCTATGAGGAGCATTTTAATTGGTTGATGAGTAAATATCAACAAAACGTCGCCAAATGAACAAATATTTCGCCACTTAAAAAAAATAAAAACCACATGAATAAAAATTTTATCAACTTGTCATATCTACAATTTTGAAAATTTGAGAAACATAAAGTTTTATTTACATAATGCAAATGAAAAGACAGTAAACTGTATTCAATAGAGAATTGTTTCCCATTCAAACTTTATTGAAAACTAGCAGAAATGCTTCATTATGTGCAAGTTGTTTAATAAAGCGTTATACTATAGTAATTAATAAAATAATTATTCTAAATCAATGTCTATAAATTTATATATTTATTTAAATTTTCAACTTCGCAGTATTTTAATAATAAAATGAAAATTGAATATTTAAATATAATGTATAACTTAAATAAAGTATGTGTTTTGATTGTCACATATTATTTAAAAATAAGTATAAATATCGTTGTCGACAGAGATGCCTATAAAATGGATTTTAAAATTTGCTGTTTTTTCAATGCTGAATATCTGAGGCTGTAGTTCAGGGATTTCAAAGAAGACATAAAAAATGTCCGAGTGTTCCACTAAATAAAGGCACATTCGGTAATATTAACAAGACTGAAACCAATTTTTTATTTTTTTTAGATGTCTTACTATTGCTGTGAGGTTACGATATGTTCATTTAAGGTTTTTTTCTCTAAACCACCTGTTATTATTATTAAACTAAAATTTGTTTGTCAATTATTTAAATTAATTTAGTTTAAATATATTTAGTTGTTGGCAACATATTATGGTTTTATAAGAATGTTGACAATATTTCTTTTTATATTAACATTTATAAGAAAAATGCTCTAAAACCGTTGCAAATTCATTTATAATCAAAATCCTCTATACGGAATTTTTTAAATTTTGATTCACATGTGCATAACTTGAAAATAACTAGTATAAAATTTCAGCCTTTTATACGCATATGAAGTATGTGTTTTATCGTAAAACTGACACACATCCTTTTTGATTGTAGATGTAAAAGATCATTCCAAATCCTCTTGATGTATCAAATCCTACAAATCCATCAGCAAAAACACCCCTTCAAAGTTGTCGAATTGAATGTTCTATGTAAGAAAATTACAGGTTATATTAAAATGCCCCCTTCCAAAACAATAATGAAGCCATTGAAAGTGTTTGCTCTAAAGCATGCAAAAAATACTTCAATTTTGAAACACCATAAAGATTAAAGAAAAAATGCAATTTTTTTATATATTTTACGCAGAAGAATTAAAACTTTATAAAGTGTAGTTTTTTTACTCCAAACTCTTTTATAAAACTTTAAAAAAAATCAATTTTACAAATTTGAAGCTAACATTTTTCTTGGAAATTCGTCATTTCGGGGAAAACAGTTATGTTTCCTAAGTTATTCCTGTACTATCAACAGTTATAAAATAACAATTATAAATCCTCAATTATGTTTTCAAACATTAAAACAGTAAAAATATGCCGTAATAAATGTTAAAATGAAGTAATTTATCCAAAACCTATATACTTGTTTAATCCAGTTACCATCTTGAAATTTGTGTTATCCTGGTTCACCTGTTATGAGTTTTCCTGTTTAAACCAGTCATCATGTTTGAAAAACATATTTTAATCACTATAATGATATATTTGTTTATATTTAGAACACTAGGAATTGCTAAATAGCTTTTATATTCTGAAACTTTACTACTCTTCATATATATATATATATATATATATATATATATATATATATATATATATATATATATATATATATATATATATATATATATATATATATATATATATATATATATATATATATATATATATATATATATATATATATATATATATATATATATATATATATATATATATATATATATATATATATATATATATATATATATATATATATATATATATATATATATATTTAAATACTATATTCAATTCAAACATTTTTTTCAGATACCAACCAGTCAGAACCTTACAATGAAAGTTTCATTCTTTTAAAAATCTACCCATTGATATATTCAGAAAAGAAAGAAAAAACACTCTTAGCGAAATAATTAGCGGTCTGATTCCGATCTCCAAACAGTTTCGGGTTCTTCAGTTAGGGTTTTCTTTTTTAACGGGAGAAAATCCCGTGTTGTGTATTTATCCGAATAAAAATCCCAGTTCCCGGGAACGAAAACCTCTAATTAAATTTAATGAGGGTTAGTGGAAGCGGGCTACTTTCGTTACGCTTGTTCTGTGCGCTGTGAGGATAATACACGATAAGTTCAACAATTGTAAGGTTTTTTTTTTATCTAATAGGACACACAAGTAATATACTTTTTCTGCTGTACGTTGGTTGAATTAAAGTCGCATTATAGCTACACAAATGGAATATTAGCTACGGTTTGATATTTCTCATAGATCCGGGAACACTGCCTCGTATTTTTAAATCATGGCCAGAAGATGAAGGCAGTATTTGAGTTTTCATCCCACTCGCCAAACATGCACATCACGAAATCCGTGAGGACATGTGAACTATAATTGATTTAACATACACAACATTATCTTCCTCATAATTATCAGAGCCCCAGTTGCTCAGTTGGTAAGGCGTTCAGCTACTAATCAGAGGATTGGTGGTTCGAATCCGTGAAACGGACTTGACATAGAAAAGTAAAAAAGTAGTGATCTTGCGATCCGAGGATTGCCAGCTACGCTACAAAAATACCAGAAAGTCGTCCAGAATATCCAACAAATTATACTGGCGTGTATACGGGACTGGTACACGATAAATCTGATCGGGGTCCAAAGTCCCGACGTCTATTGAAGGCTTTGGGTGCCAGTTCAGGTGTCTCCCCGTCATCTGACCATGGTTCTAAAATAACGAGGTGTATGTATAAATGTGTGTGTGAATGTGTACGTGCTCCCGGGTATTTCCTTCGAGATTGACTTCGAACCGTCGCCAATAGCCCACTGTGCAGCTCTAGTGCGACGTTAATTAACAAAACCGAACCATAATTATCATCCTCATAAATAATAAGAAAAGTAAAATAATACTTAAATATAACAAAAAATCCCCTTCCACATACTGTATAAGATGAGTATTCAAAAAACGTCATAGTTTTACAGGGGAAAAAATAAAAACAAAAAATAAAATATTTTTAATAAATCATGATATTTTGTTTTGGTTACTTTGTTTTCATAACCATGTAAGGCCCAATTTACAAGACTTTATTTACGCGCGTTAGCTTTATCAAACGGATCTGTACTATAAACCACGGGGTTTGTATACACCCATCACATAAGAATCTCCAAATTCAACGCATGTCAATAACGTCCGTTTGACATGGGCCTTTGTACAAATGGTATTTTGCACTTCTTCGTCACCATCACAATATACTAACATTTGTAATATTTTACCCCTAACAATACAATAACAATAGGATACTAATACGATGTGGTACACATAGTTGACCAGTGGTGTTAAAAACACATAATATACCATTATACTTCGTTTGTTGCTAGTAAACCTAAGCGACTTGTTAAAAATATAAACGACATAGTTAGAAAAACATGTTTTATTATCACAATGTTAAATATGTTAGAGCCAAACAATGGCCACTGCTCAACAATTTGTTGCCATCCCGTATTGTATATTGTATGTACGAAGTAAAATATAATTGATTAATGCAAAGCGTAAACTGGTAAAAATAATGTCGCAATATATGATTCCAGTTGAAATTGGCAAATGTGCTCATTCTTAGCTTTGCAACGCATGCGCAAATAGTGGCGTAATATGTTTTACGCGCATGTGCGAATTCGACACGAAATCGTAATTCCGTTAGTTTTTCAATAGCCATTTTGTGACTATACTTAACACGCTAAGTTTACCATTCGCTATTTCGTAATTACCTATTACTTCGTATATTTAGTAATAGTTTCGTATAAGTTATAAAACGTCTCCAAAGTATCGCCATGTAAGTTATTTCTGTTCCATGTGTCCCAAAGGTTTAATCTACCGCAAATAGGTCCACCCACTTGTTTACGTGATATCAATATCTCGGGGTTGGTAATGGAAACCCAAATGCCTTTCACGCCAAAAATGTCGACGGAAATTGATTTGGCGGAGTACCCTTCATTCTTTACTTATACCAAATATCGTCACGTACGTTGTAATTAAAATATATTTACATAGAACTAAAGTTGACATGACATCTATTAAATGCAACACAGTCAACTAAACAATGCCAACTGATTAAATTATGACGAAGTCTGCGTGTAAATATTAAAGAAATATGTATTTCCAAGAGATTAAGACTTATTTGCCTTCTTTTATATTTTTTCGATTATAATAATTCCATCGGGGAACTGTCAGAAAAGAATCAGAATTTACACCGGTCAAAATTAAAGTGATTTAAGTTCAGACGTCTCGTGTTTGGACAATCCAGACATTGTAATCTAAAAAGCTCTGGTAAAGCAAAGGTAGCTGAACTTTGCTTGAAAAGAATATTATACTCCGTTCAACTTGTGAATTATTTTTAATATGTTTATATTAAACTTAGACATGGCGCTTTATTATTAAAAATATGAATTTTAGAAAAATTCAAAATAACCGTAATAGATTTTACATTGAAATTAGTTACTAGGTGACGCAGGGGATTATTTGCAAACGTAACTATTTTTTTATGTTTGGCCGCATACTTTATAATGGTGGTGTGTATTATAAAATAAAATCTGGGTATAGTTAGCTTATGATTGATGATAAAATTATCAAAAGTAAATATTATGTATGTCGTTACGTCCCTTTTAATGTATTTTATAGTTTAAAGAATTTAAAAATAATAATACTATATTTGGGGACAAACTAAGTTGAGCTTAAAGAAAATATAATTTTTTACAGACCATAAATTTCGCTTTAGGCTCAACTTAGGTTATCCTCGATCATAGACATTTTAAAATTGTATTTACTGAAAAATCATATTTATTTAAATAACTTACATTTTGAAAGTTTAAATTTGCAATTATTGTTCTGGCGAAAGCTTTAAATGTACAACTTTATGCGTTTAATTGATGGAAGATACAGTCATTGTTAAGATATGAATTAAATAATTAAGTTCATTTCTGAAAAACTGATGACACACAGACTGATGTATGGGTTAATTAATATAAATCGAGATATGGAAATGAACTATTATTTTGTTATAAGTCAATTTATTTCCTCTAAAACCAAAGTGTTAGTCAAACGTAATATTGACTTAAATGAAAGGCATTGTTGATGGACGCTAAAACTAAAATATTTAAAATAATTTTGGGATTTAATAAATGGAAGGTTTCATCTGAATGAACGAAGGTAATAGATAGAGGATTGGTTAAGACGCATCTTGAGTTTTGGTCAATTTATCATAAAAAAATAAATTAATTTGTTAGAACTGGTTAAACTTAAGGCTATGGAATTGGTTCAGTGTACTTCGATAATTAATTATCGCTACATACTTAAAACTTTAAACAATTATCCACTCGAATAGAGTCGGACTCACTGAGCTATATTGACAATAAACACTGGAACGAGTACTTCCATTGAGCGACAATGTATTTTTTATTCATCAGAATCATAGTCTCCAGGGAGCCCCAGTTGCTCAGTTGGTAAGGCGTTCAGCTACTAATCAGAGGATTGGTGGTTCGAATCCGTGAAATGGACTTGACATAGAAAAGTAAAAAAGTAGTGATCTTGTAATCGGAGGGTTGCCAGCTTCGCTACAAAAATACTAGAAAGTCGTCCAGAATATCCAACAAATTATACTGGCGTGTATACGGGACTGGTGCACTATACATCTGATCGGTGTCCAAAGTCCCGACGTCTATTGAAGGCGTTGGGTGCCAGTTCAGGTGTTTCCTCGTCATCTGACCATGGTTCTAAAATAACGAGGTGAATGTGTGTATGAATGTGTGTGTGAATGTGTATGTGTTCCCGGGTCTTTCTTTCGAGATTGATCCCGAACCGTCGCCAATAGCCCACTGTGCAGCTCTAGTGCGACGTTAATTAACAAAACCAAACCAACCATAGTTTCCAGAGCAATATATACAATTTTCAGTGTGTTGATATTTCTTGTATACAAGACTTTGTACCCGACCTTCGTCTGATTCTGATGAAAAAATATTATTTAATTTGAGTTTAATCTCTAAATATACGTGTGTGTATATCGTAATTTTATGTAATAAACCAGTTTACTGTTCGAACAGTGACAATATTCCCCCTATCGGTGATTTGTGATACTACATGTTTCTGTACATAAATGTTCTTATCAGGTTTTCAGTATCCTTATTATGAAATTTTGATCAATTCCGCCCATTAGGTTTAGCTGCAGATTCGCCTAAACAGAGGAATATATTTTAGAGTCACTGTGTACTTTATTGCATATTCTATATATTAATAATATAGTTGATAAACTGCAAATAAGAGATTTAGCTTTACATATATTTTAGCCGATTTATAAGAATATCCTAATCTATACACTATATGTAGCAAAGTATCTGTTATTTGCTTTAAAACGCCATAAGTCGTTAGTTTCTTTTAAAAATACGAAATTGTATTTTATTTCTTATAAACTACAATATACATAGTAAGGCGCCATTTTCTTATATGTATAAATATTTATAAAGACTTAATCGAGAAAAGAAACGTTAAAACAAATTCTTCACCTTCTCCAAACTAAACATTCTATAGCTCTGTCTCAACCACTATAACAAATAAAGCATTGAATTCCCTATCGGGCATTATCCACACTTCCTAAAGTTATATGAAAACGAATTTTCTGGTCGTCCTACTCTCACGGGACCCAAATACGTCCCCGGAATAAATGTCGTCTGCTTTTAAGAAGGGCAATTTATTCGTTCCAAAACGTGGCCGCTTTGTTGGTACTTTATTTATTGAATGGTATAAAAAAAATCAACAATGCAATTTTGAAAATAAGATAGAAAACTAAATTATCTGTATATGCAAATAAGAAATGCAATTTCAGAAATGATCTCCCTTTTATTGTGCAATTTGCACGATACTTTACTCAAAGTGCTTCCAGTTAGGGTTTTATTTTTGAATTTCGATTGCTGTAATAGTTAAGTTCGGCTATTCCAAATTTTTAGGTTGTTTTTGGAAATAAATTGACTTTGTTTTGGAGATATAGTTAGATTTTGCATTTATTATTCATTGGAAACATAACTGTTCAGATTGTCGATTATAAATCGACAAGTAAATTGGATAATACAAAGAACATGGTGAACACATTGAGACGTTTATTTTAGTTAACGAATAATAAATTTTAATGCACAATTATATTTAACTTAGCAGTATTTTTTGAAAATTTAAAGTTGTTTTCATATTGTGGGAATTTAAATAACATGATAATTTAAGAAACTTTAAAATAATTTATTTATATTTAATATATATTTTCAAATAAAACATCCACCCATTATTTTTGAAAATAATACTTACTTGAGTATTTTATAAATAAAAAAATTGAATGTTTCATTAAAATAACTGGAAATCTATAAAATATATGTGCTAAGGCTATTTTTAAAAATAAGTAGTAACGTTGTTTTTACTTCTTGTACTTCGTAGTATCATTAAATATGTATTATTTTGTGGAATATTTTTTTCAATTAAATAATGCATTTACTTAGAATAAAAATCCAATAAAATTTATTTGTTCCAGCATCCATTCAACCAAACCTCATTTAATTAATGTTTTTACATTTCCATTGACTTAGATTATTCTTTTTTATACATCTTAAAAACACAATAAAATATTTAATATCCATAAGTTAATAAAATTTAAATGTATAACAGATTTGGCCTCGATAAAGATATATGTGTTTGCAATGAAATATACAATCCTAGATTTTTGTGAGCTTCAGCGATTTTATAGCATAGTTGACCATTGAATTGATCTAATTCCTTTAAAATAACTTTTTTCTAGATTTGAAGAGCAGGAATTCATTTGTGTAAGTATTTTCAGAGAACACATGTATTTCCAAAAGTAAATTGTAACTTCACATGTAACTCCAAAAATAATAATTATCAATTACATCATAATTACAATTACATCATAAAACAACAAAATCCTTAAATGCGGCTGTGTCGGGACATGTTCAAAAGAGTTTGAAGTGAAACACCAATTAAGCAGATCATATAACATGAATTTGTCACCAACGAAAACCTCGCCACTATTGTGAAATTAAAGAAATTTTTTATACAGGAATACTAGTTATTTTTAATAAAGGTATATTTAATTGAATCTTTCTGTTTCGATTACCATCACAAAACTTGTAAAAAATTTTCGAAAAATCTGCAAACAACCTTCAATTTTAATTGATATGATAGAAGGAAAAAATGCAGATTTTTTAATGTTTTGTGAACTGAAAACTTATATAAACTGCAGGTTTTCTTGTTTGTTTCAAATATCTTCATAAAACCATCAAAACACCTTCAAATTCACATTTTTGATTAAGCTTTTAAGCTGACATGTTTTATTGGATTCCATCTGTCGATATAAGATAAACATAATTAGCTATATTTTAAGAATTTTCATTCATCGGTGCCTAATTTTCTATCGAACAAAATTTAATTTATAACAATTACCTTATTTTCCAAAGAGTTAAAGTGTCACAATACATCACTAAAAAAGCGTATTATTATGTTTATATCCAGTAAATTATGTTTCTATCCTGATAATGTATCCAAATGATTTTAACAACTTCAGACTTGGTGTCATGCTATATCGGACATAAGCTTTCAGACTCAGCACTTTATCAAATACTTCAAGAATTTTTATACTGTCTGTACTAATTGATTGTAGTAACACTGAGTATATAATCGAATCTGGCAACACTGAGACATTGTGCTCTTTTGGAAACATGTCAGCGAAGGGAAAAGGGGAATGTAACATAGTGTATAAATTTTAATAAATAACTACTATTTTTTGCGTAATTTTTACAGTTTACTTTTAATTTTGAATAAATAATAAATAAATTGAAAGTAAAATCGAAAGATTTGAGTTTTTGTTTTTTTGTTTAATATATATATATATATATATACATATATATATATATATATATATATATATATATACATATATATATATATATATATATATTTTGATTACATTTTCTAAAATTTTGTATTAATTATATTTAGTATCATAGTCCATCAAATTTTAAACGAAAAAAATTTGAAGCAAATTTTCAAAATTCAAACTGAAGGGGTTAATGACGATTCGCGTCACAAGTATAAATAGAAAACCTAAAATTCAATTCGATACTTTAGTCTCCATTCACTGAAAACCCAATTACTTCTGCATCGTTTACCATTCCGAATAAATTCATAACTCATAATCAATCCACACTCATCACACATTCATAAATCACACAGCGGACCTTATCTGCATATGGAACCAGCACAAAACGGACTCAGCTCTACAACTGGGACGAGACTTCGACCCAAATTATCCTCCACTGTCTTATCATGTTCACATAATTCCGTTCGATTGGGCTTTTTGAGGGGAGATAAGAAACCCTTTTAAGAGATTTGCCTAATGAACAAAAATCAAATTGGCGATACGGAGATAAATGAACTCGGTGATTGCTTAACAGACAGGAAATGACGCCAATGTCTCATTGAGGGTGTTTGTCTCTAGAAACATGTGGGCGGGTTGGTTGCAAAGTGGTACAATTTCAAAAGAGAGTTTCGAGACAAGAGTGCTTAAAGTCAGCAACTCGAATTTGCTATAATTTTAGTTGAATTTAAATAAAACTCATTATATGGCAACCTATTGAATTTGTAGTAGAACTATTTGGCCAGAGGATACATCTAAATACCTAGTACAATGTAAAAAAAGGTACTTAAAAATTAATTCCTGAACCTATTAGTTTTTCTTTGATTACAATTGCATCGTAAATGAGTGTTGATGAACTCAAATTTAAGCAACCATACTTTCTCAAAAATAAGCAGTTTAATTTAATATTGCTTATATTAGCTTCTGTTCAAGCTACCTTAACAAAGCGAACTGACACACTTGAAATGGATGTTCAGAAAATGGATTTCCACATTATTTGATGTGGATCGCCTAAATGAAAACCGAGTAATTACAATTCAATTATCTTGCTTCCCATTCTTTTGGCACACCTTTATAGCATTTCTTCCGTTTATAACTCCTTCAAGTCGCCCTAGTAGTTTAACGGATAAGGTACTAAGACACACTCCACTGCACCGAAAGGTTTGGCTAGTAAATTGTTTGTACGCGCGCCTACTCGGTCGCTTCTTTGACTGAAATTAAACTAATTACCCTCACAATCTACAATAGTCATAGAGGTGAGTGGGTTACTTGCCAACCTGGTTGAGCCATTTCCCTACATGATGGTAGGCCATTTATCCCCATAAGGTAATTCAGTGTACCCGACTGAATGAGTTATCATCGGTCGGGTACAAAATATAAACAACACCAAAAGTGTTGGTATTACATAGAACTATAACTCGAAGAGGAAATCAGCCTTTGGGGATAAGTGGTCTATGATCGTGTAGAGGGAAATAGGTCGTATCAACCAAGTAGTAGGTTTCTTAACTCCCTTCCCCTAAATGCACTGGCGTTCATTTCATAAATATCAAAGGATTGTTTTAAAAAAGCATTTAAAGAATTATAACATAAAGAAACATCCAAAAAAACATATCCAAAAAACACTATCCAGAAAAAAAAGTCAGCATAAAACTTTGATCATAATTGTTAAATTGAAGGTTTTTCGAAAGTTTTATAAATAATATTAAAAAAAATAAAAAAAAACATTTTTTTTAAAGTTTTTAATTTTCCTGCATAAAACCTATAAAATATTTGCACTTTAAAAACTGTAAAAAAAACTGCAGTTTTTTTAAAAAATAATCTATGAAATCAAAGGTTTCTATTTCAATATTCTGCATAAAAAATGCACAAAATCTTAAAAAACCTTGAAAAAAACTTCAATGTTTAATTATAAAGGGAAATGTAAATTTGTTAAATGTTTTATGCAGGCGAATTAAAAACTTTAAAATAACTGAAGTTTTATTTCAATATTCTTAGTATAAACCTCCAAAAAACCTTCAATTTGACAATTTTTATGAAGGTTTTATACTGCTTTCTTTTGCTGAGATGATTTCACTGAGTATCCTTTTCCCCAATAATATTTGGATTACATTCTTTTTCCCTATTTTTCCCTTTTTTTCCCTGGCGCGATTCCAGGTGAAAGCGCATTCATCCTTATTAGGCATTCCGTCCATTCAAAAATCGGAAATTTCTTTAATCCATGTTTTCGCTTTCGGTAAAAGCTTTCCCGATTCAATTACAAAATACGCCGTGGGATGACTTTTAGGGAAATAAAACGAAACTGCGAAAAGAGGGAAACAAAAGCTCTGAGGGATGGTAATTCTAGATAATACTTGGTCTTCCTAATGCAGGTGGTTTGTTTAAGTTATGTCAGTATATCACTGGTTTCCGTGCATGTAAGTTTAAGAAAGGAGGGGGAGTCTAGATAAATCTAATTAAATTTTATAGTGCTATCAAAACACTTGCACTCTAAAGGTTAGATTTCTCTTAAAATATAAAACAATAAATTATTTTTTTTGTTTTGTAATAAATAATGAAATTTATTCAGAAATGTTTTCTAAATATTTTTATAATCTAATATGAGAATTTATGGTAAATCCATTTATTTTATATTTATAACTATAAGGATATTTTAGAGATTTGGCCTAAGTTAGAAAATGTCAAGGATATTGAAAATCTAGCTTGGTGAAAAGTCTAGACATCATTTAATAATACCCTAAAGCTATTTCATATAAATGACCAAAAATGATAAAAATACTATCATTTGTATTCTGAAAATATAAAATGTATTTATTTAAACAACATCTAAAAGGCATAAAAGTTTTTTTCAAACAAAACATTGATGACGTTGCTGTTAGATACCACTATTAAAGAGCCTGTCGTCTTCATGGTTTGATATATAAAAATTTATGTGATATTATTAAACATAATTAAATTGTATATACTTTATGTACATTTTGAAAATAGAATTGTATTGGTGTCGTTTAGTTTCAAACTAAATCAAGGTTTTGCAATGTTCCAAATAATTATTATCAAAAATCACCATAAACTTATTTCCTTAAAACTATATATACCGAACTTAAAAATAAATTAAAATGTTGCTTTTTACTTAGAATTACAAATTTTTGAAATCGGCGCTAAAATCTGGGTATGATTTTTGTAAATTGGCACCAACTTCAAAAGGTTGTAATAAGTATAAAATTAACATTAAATAATTAAATAATTTTTTCAATATTTTCGAAAAATTAAAAATTATTTTTTACTTTTAGCGCATTTTTCTTTAAGTCGGTTTTCCTTTTTTTTTAAGAAAGATTATTTTATTTTTAAGTTTTTAATTTAGAAAGGGGTTTCGTCCCCTAATATTATTCACCAAGAAGTTCAAGTAGCAACTTGTGCTTAACAATGTATATTGTAAAACAATCCCTATCAATGCCAATAAATGATGGTTAAACGAAATGTCATTGTTATACAATTTCTGTTAAACAATGGAAATATTTTTTTAATCAGATAAATTGTTTAAAAAAACTCCGGTTAATCGATATTTCTGGATATGTAACAGCTGGATAACCGATTTTTTTTTCAGATTTTGCCTAAGTGGATTTTTCTCTACCCAACAAAATAAATTCTGAATCAGACAATATTTTTTTCAAACGATCTGGTTAATTGAGAATTCCGGATAGTTAAATGCTGGATAGCCGGATATTTTTTTTCAAATTGCTCCTAAGTGAAACATTCCCTATCCAACAAAAAAAATTGTGCAAACAACTGAATTAGAACCAAAATCCTGCGCGAACTTACATAAAAAAAACATAACAATCGAATCTATAACCTCTCGACTTGGCGCGCAATCTAGCGGTTTTAATTAAAAATTTCTGGCGGTTTTATTTTGGAGTTATGGTTGGCGCGCTGTTCAGTCGGTTAAAAATGAATTAGAATGTTATGTTTGCTTCTCAAAAGGTTGCGATCCTCAAAAGGTTAAAAAGACACAACTTTTCAAGTACTGTTCCATGTCAGAATACCCTATTGAACTATTGATTTTAAAACTATTTCCTTGATTTTGATTTTCTCCAAAATTAAAAAACAATCATATTTCAAATAAAAAACTTATAACACAGACACATATTCCTATTTGAAACTAACGGTACAACTAACCCTACATTTTAGTTTAAAATGTTTATTATGATAAAGTAATTGATGAAAATTTTATAATATTTGCAACAAAGTATATATTTCTGACTTATCTAATCAATACATGGGTACGAAATTCCTAATTGCTTGACTATTATCCTCAGACGTTAACTAATTATGACACTGAACTTTCTTAAATTGAACTTTAATTAATTTTCCTCTATTTACTCGTTGCATAGTTAATTCAGGCATTAAATTTTGACAGACATGAAAAATGCCTAGAAGTGACAACATTCTGCTTGCGGAGTCTCTTAAAAATAAATTAACTTTGACACGACGAGTTTTCAATTAATTAGAAACAATGTAAGAATACAAAAATATGTTTCCAGAAAAAAATATACAATTTTTCCTGGCATGCTTTGAGGTAAATTAAGATGTTAAGGTACTTAAATAAAGAAAAATATACAATTCATATCTCGTACGCTGCGATAGATGTATATATATATATATATATATATATATATATATATATATATATATATATATATATATATATATATAACTTGACAAACTTAAAATAGTTCTTCAGAAGATGGTTTTCCACGTAATTTGATGTCGATTGCTTAAATGGAAACATAGTTATGACAACTCAATTATATTACTTTCCATTCTTTTGACACACCTTTATAAAATTTCATATGTTTAAAACTTCTTCATGTCGCTATCTGGTAGTACAGCAGATGCGGCCCTGGGCTGCGGTGCCTTATGATGTAGGTTCGATTCCCGGTAAGTCTTGGTTGCAATTGTTGATATTTATTGAAAGTGATGTATGAAGGCAGACAATGTAGGCAAGAAACTGCTCTTTTTATTCATTTTACTCAATGTTGAGTACATTTTTTTTCAAAAATGAAACTAATGTATTTGGAGCTATGATAAACATCGAATGTAATAAAAAAAAAGAATATTTTATTTATATTTGAGAACCTATTTTTAGAAGTGTATCAAAATCTCAAAACAGAAACATGTGGATTTGGAATGTATGTTTTGCCCTTCATTCTCACAAGCGGACGGCAATGATTCATTTGCAATTCGAACCCACAACCTACCGATTACGAGCTCGGTACTTTGCCACAGTCTGTACCAGAACCGACTCAATAACATTCGATCATCACATACAAAACCACACAAAATCTCTTTCTCTGTAATGCGGTCTACTTCATGGAATCGCCTGATTTTCCGCATCAGCACGCTACACCTCAACTCCGCTTCTTTCAGTAGGGTGATAGGGGAGGGTGGGGGTTCCTTCCGGATAACCCTCATCCCCTTTCCTCTTGATCGTCTGAAAGGAAGGTAATCGAATCCTATTGGGGATTCCCCAATCCCTCTATTTACGCTTTTTGAAGCGGGACGTGAAGCAGCTTTTTGGTGTGGGTAGAAAAAAA
The DNA here is from genome assembly GCA_963932185.1 of Troglohyphantes excavatus. Taxonomy (NCBI): domain Eukaryota; kingdom Metazoa; phylum Arthropoda; class Arachnida; order Araneae; family Linyphiidae; genus Troglohyphantes; species Troglohyphantes excavatus. The sequence continues at coordinate 5,219,997 of OZ010668.1, forward strand.
ACATAATTCTCTATTTTTCGAGAGAGTGGGTAAATGAGATGAGATTGACTCAAATATAGGCGAAGTTGCGAATTTGGCGAGAAAATAATCGAGTTTCTTTCTGCAAATTGCACTTTTCAAAAAGTATGAAAAATAGCTGTTTCACTGTCGTAAAGTTGGGTTAGTACATTTAAATTTTGCATTTTGTTAAATTTTGAGTTTCATTATTAATAACGTGGAAGAATGACATAAAATACACATAACTTTTATTCGGTGCTTTTTTTTAACAAATTAAGTTTATTATGGCAGTAGAAACTTACCAAGCAAAAAATGTCAGCATAAAACCTTTATAAAATTTTTTAAATTGAAGGTTTTATGCAGGAAAACTGCAGGTTTTTTGAAGATCTATAAAATTAAAGGTTTTTGTTTCAATATCCTTCACAAAAACTGTAAAAAGCCTTACAGTAAAAAGCCTAAAAACCTGCAAAAACACCATCAATTTTTAATTATGAAGGGGAAATGAAGATATTTTAAAGGTTTTATGCAGAAGAATTAAAAAATTTTAAAAAAATGCATTTTTTTTTTCAATATCCTTTATAAAACCTTCAAAAAACCTTCAATATGACAATTTTGATGAAGGTTTAATGTTGACTTGTTTTTCTGGGAAGGGTTGGGGGATACGCGTAATATTAGGCTAAACAGACTCTTGTGAACTGTCAAGGAGAGTTACCTCCGACAACGATTTATTGGTCTCCAGTGGCTCGTAGAAAGCCGGCTTTAAAGGGCGTTGTCATTCGTTGTTCATGGAATCATAGCTCTTCCGCCTTAGATCATGGCGTCGGGACTCTTTCGTCTTAGCTCATGCAGTCGCCCAGTTTGGTGATAGGGAGTCGGGAGTTGATGGAGTAAAATTCACAAGTCGTACATGATCTAAGGCAAAGTCGCAAGTGAGGTGGAAAATCTTAAAGTTTCCTTCAGCAGTCTTCGGATGGGGGGGGGACCTGAAATCCGGCATGAATTACCATGCTCATGAATCGGGTTCAGCTCCTCCCTCCTGAACGACCCCCCCCCCCCCCCCCTGACCAATCCAGTCGTGGCTGTATATGGCATACCGTCGTATCTCTCCCAACAGTTGTAACACAGTAATGAAACCGGCGACCATCAGTCTAGCCAACTAACCAAATTGCACAAAGTACAGTATAGGTCAGATCCTCATATAAAAATTGCAACGTGTGACAGCACACTGTCACAGTTAATAAAAATTATTTTATTAAAAGTCCGTACAAAACTTTCATAAAAATCGTGACATTCAAGTTTATATGCAGGATAAATGCATTTTTTTAAGAACATTTAAGTTAAAGATTGTTGTTTTAAATTACTTTACAAAATCTATAAAATATTTTTATAAAGAAGTGTAGAAACTTTAAAATCTAAAGCATGACATTTATTAAAAGAAAAATGCAGATTGTTTAAAGGTTTTATGTAATGATATTAAAAACTTCAAAAATCTTCATTTTTTCTTTTCGAATTCCTTTAGAACACACCTTCAACACACCTACAATTTCACAAATTTGATGAAGGGTTTATGATAACTATTTTTGTTGGTAATATACAGTACTTTTGAGTTCAGGAAATATTAATAATAGTAAAATTATCAACATCAGACACAATATCGAAATTTGAACTCGGAAACTCATAATAAACATTGCAAATGATCTGTCTAGATTCAAAACCAGATATATCCATTGCAAAAATCGAATCAATTTTTTTTTTAAATATATTTTTTAACAAGTTATCATTGCACTACATCACATTGCTAACCGGTACAGACCAAAAATGTCCGAATACAGTCTGAAAATGAATTTAAATTCTTGGGTTTAGATCCAAAAAATACGTGGCTGCCATCATTTTGGGTATATCAAATAAAATGTATGAAACTGGATCAATCTGGTTTTGATATTTATTCGAATTTCCGCTATATTCATTTTTATTAACAAAGAAAATGTCGTTTCGTATGTTCAAACAGGAATTCCAATTAACCAACTATTGCCGATCCTGCTAATTATCTGATCTGCCTCTACTGCCTAATTTTAATCGACCTTCTGTTATATTTCCTACTAATTATCTGTATGTTCTATCCTGCCCGATGTAATTATGCCTACTATTGTCTATCCTGCCACTTTTAATTGGCTTACTATTATAAATCCAGAAAATTATCTGTTTGTTATATCCTGTCAATTTTAATTGACCACTATTATATATCCTGCTAAGACTCCTTCTGCTCTACTCTGCCCGATGTTAATATGCCTACTATTGTCTATCATGCCCATTCAATCTCAACTCTGATTAAGATCCCACAACTTGAACCCTATTAACATTATAAAGAATATTATCGCCAATATAACACATAATTATCACAGTGCTGACATACCATTCAGACATTATAACTCATATAATTTCGTCTAGTGCAACTAAATTCTATTAGATAAAGCCAACTGAAGTCCATTGGTAATGGGAACCGTTTTTTATATGTCTAACTTCCATTCATTTTTCAATCTCAATTCTGATTGAGATCCCACAACTGGAATTTTATTAACGTTATAAAGAATATTATCGCCAATATTAAAGATAATTATCACAGTTCTGACATACCATTCATACTTTACAACTCATACAATTCCGTCCAGTGCAATTAAATTCGATTAGATACAGCCAATTGAAGTTCATTGGTAAAGGGAACCATTCTTTTATCTATCTAACCCCCATTAATTTTTCAATCTCAACTCTGATTGAGATCCCACAACTTGGACCCTATTAACATTATAAAGAATATTATTCACAATATTCAAGATAATGATCACAATCCCTACATATCATTTAGACTTTACAACTCATATAATTTTGTCTAGTGCAATTAAGTTCGATTAGATACAGCCAATTGAAGTTCATTGGTAATGGGGACCGTTCTTTTATCTCTCTAACCCCCATTAATTTTTCAATCTCAACTCTGATTGAGATCCCACAACTTGGGCCCTATTAACATTATAAAGAATATTATTCACAATATTCAAGATAATGATCACAATCCCTACATATCATTTAGACTTTACAACTCATATAATTTTGTCCAGTGCAATTAAATTCTATTAGATACAGCCAATTGAAGTTCATTGGTAAAGTGAACCATTCTTTTATCTATCTAACCCCCATTAATTTTTCAATCTCAACTCTGATTGAGACCCCACAACTTGGGCCCTATTAACTCGTCCAAAATCAATTACCCATTCTCGCAGACTACTTTTTCCTTCTTATTTTGGGTCCACGATTTCGTTTTTATCCGATAGTAACCCTACCCGACTTTTCCAAAAAAAATGCCCGGAGGCAAAATAATGAAGCCTAAGTTGGGGTTTTGGTCTTGTGCAGCTCGGGTTACCTTCTTTCTGTGTGTGCCCCGAGCCCAACCCTTATCCAATTATTTATCTAATTAATCTTCGATGTTCTGGAGAAGCAGTCCCTCGGATTAGAAGCTAATTTATCATTATTCTTTCGAAGAGTAAGAGATTTTTTTTTGGTGATCCATGGTGTACTTTTTCTGTGAAGTTTAAATTTTGCAAATTGCTATTCTAGTGCATCAGCGACAACCAACTGGCATATGTATTTGGACACATTTTGTTCACAATATCATTATAAATATGAGAAAATAGGTATATAAGGTCTATGAGAAATATTGTTATAACTTTGACACGCAATAAAACCTAAAAGAAACAAGATAGCTAAGTTATGTTGCTTATACACGTACCACACATATGGAGTTTGAAGTTTTATTTGTACACAACATATAAAGTTGTAATTGTACGCAGTTTTTTTAATTTTATAAAAACTGTTAAATCTATAATTGTATATAATGCTGTTACATGTACAAGCAACATAAATTAGCTATCTTGTTTATTTTAGGGTTCTTTTACGTCTCAAAATTATAAAGATACTTCTCGTATACTATATGAGAAATATAAGAGATCCTTGATGCAAAAAGAATTATATTAAAAAATACGAGATAATATATTTAGGTACTATCTTTCTTTATAACTTAATCTTTATAACTTTAGCTTCAATTTTAAAATGTAATAAAAATATTTTTTAAGATCAAACCAAAGCAAAAGTAGTTTCAATAAGTAAACGTGCACAAGAGTGTCACATAGCTACGTATGAACCTGGTCTACTCATATAAAAAGTTTAAATAAAACATACCAACTCCGTTATTCTTTCGAAAAGTATGAGATTTTTTTGGGTGGTGATCCATGGTGTACTTTTTCTGTGAAGTTTACATTTTGCAAATTGCTATTCTAGTGCATCAACGACAACCAACTGGCATATGTAATTGGACAAAATTTCTTCACAATATCATTATACATGTGGGGAATTATATATATATATATATATATATATATATATATATATATATATATATATATATATATATATATATATATATATATATATATATATATATATATATATATATATATATATATATATATATATATATATATATATATATATATATATATATATATATATATATATATATATATACAGTCGAACCTCGGTATAACGAACCCTGGATATAACGATCCCTCGGTTGTAACGAACTTTTCAAATGATCCCAACCGAACTCCTATATCAGTAATGTATATTTAAATGCTTATAACGATCTTCAAAAGTTAGGAATTCGGATATAGCGAACTAACATTCGCAATTTAAAACTTGAGTTTCAGGTGCTCTAAGGGTTTTTCACGGAAAAATTTTCACACGCCTCGACCACATTCCTTACCCTTTGTTCCTTTGACAGAAGTGAGTTTCCTCAAAGGTGACAATAGACTCGCTCCATTTCACAGCTCCTCCTCCTCCCCCCCCCCCGCTCAACTGGTCAGCATACATTATTTGCCTTTCATTCATTCTAATTCTATTGCTGATGAACGTTTGACTTCCGATTTAAAATGGTTCCTGTTAGTAAGCAAAAAGCATTTTCCATTGAGGATAAAGCGCAAATTATTAAGAAAATAGAAAATGGTGACAGCCAATCTGCCGTTTGCAGAGAATTTTCTCTCTCGAAATCTAATGTTGCGACCATTTGGCGTGATAATCTCAGCCTACGAGAACAATCTTAACGGAACCAAAAAGTTGAGAAAAGCTAAGAAGCTCTATTGAAATGGTTCACCATTACACGAAACAAAAATCTCCCTGTAACGGGACCATGCTCCAGGTGAAGGCAAATTAGTTTGCAGAAAGGAAAGGATTTTATGTGTTCCAACGGATGGTTAGATAGGTTTAAGAAAGAAACAACATTGCATGCAGTAAAATTGTGAGCGAAGCTTCTAGTGTCTCTTCTTCAGATGTCAGTGATTAGATGGAGAATGTGGGACTTGACATCATCCGTGATTACGATGAAAAGGTTATTTTTAACGCTGATGAAGCTGGGCTATTTTATAAAATGACTCCTAACCAAACGTTAAAATTTAAAGGAGAAAAATGCGTCGTGGGAAAACTCTCCAAAGTCTAATTGTTCTTTAACATGAACGGACCAGAAAAAAGAAAATTGACTGTGATATGGCAAATCGCAAAAGCCAAGATGCTTTAAAAACGTCAAGAAACTACCTGTGGCATACAAAGCAAACAAAACCGCGTGGATGACATCCACATTTTTGAAGAAGAGCTGCGTCAATGGCACAGTGAATTGTCAAAAAAAAGCATACAATTCTTCTTTTTATAGACAATTGCATCGATTTAAAAAATCTTCAGTACATTAAGGGGGTCCGATACCCAAAATTCGCAAAAAAAGCCATTTTTTTTTATATTTAAAATATAATATTCAAACTTATCTTAATAACTCACAAAAAACTGCTTCAAAAAATTCCTATTACTTTTTTAGTTATGAATGTTTTAATGATGTGTTCCTATAACATAGTTGTATCATATGTAAACTTTAAAAGCAAATATCTCTGTTCGTGGTTTTGAAATTTAATGAACATTAAAAATGCTAAGGCTTTTTTACTATTATACTTAAAATCATAATTTTTGTGTGTATAGCAAGATAAATATATTTTAAATAGATGTATGCATTCAGATTTCCTATTTTTAGCATAATTTGTTTTTTAAAACCACTTAAAATGGAATTTTATTTTTTTTTCGTCAATTTTTTTTCCAAAATTTCTAATATATTTTATTTTTTTAAAGTGATGTATCTGAATCAAAATTTGAATGCATACATCTATTTACATATTATTCAAGATCTTAAATAAAAAAAATTGCCTCAAAATATTAAAAAACAAAAAAGGAGTAGGAATTTTAAAATTGTTAAAAAATTGACTAAAATTTTAATTTAAAAATAAATGTGCAATTTAAAAAAAAAATGGAGCGTCTTAAAATGGTTTTTTATGCATATTTAGAAAGAGAAAAAAAATTGGATTGTACAAGTATAAAAATAAAGAAAAAAATGTCGAAGGTATCGGACCCCCTTAAGCTAGTCTTCCTACCCCCAATACAACATCAGTGATTCAACCTATGGATCCAGGTGTGATCCGTAGCCTAAAATGTCACTACAAGAACTCAGTTGATATTGCGTATCTTGGAGTGCTACGAAAATAGCAAGGATTGCGTCATATCCCTTCTGGATGCAGTGATTTTGTTGGCGAAGTCTTGGAGGCTGATCACCGAATCCACTATTAAAAACCGTTTTTGCCATTCAACAGAAAATCACAACTTATTTTCATTCTTCAGATAAATAAATGTAAGTAGTACAGTTAGTGTCATTGTTTTTTAAGAACAAATATTTATTTTACTTTATTATTGCCCATTACTAATTGTAATTCAGTATAATTAATTTGTTCAGCAAAGAAACGTGTTCAAGGACTTTAGGAAGTTTCATATTGCCAATATTTGAAAAATCGGATATAGCGACCCTCGGCTATAGCGAACTTCTGAATCAGTCCGTTGAGGGTTCGTTATAACGGGGTTCGACTGTATATATATATAGGGTATCTGAGAAATATCTTTATAACTTTGGCACACAATAAAACCTAAAAGAAGCAAGATAGCTCAGTTATGTTGCTTTTACACGTAACAGCAACACATGAAATTTTATGTGTACGCATTTTATTTTAATTTTATAAAAACTGTTAAAAAATAAAATGTTATATGTTGCTGTTACATGTACAATAGGCCGGGTCGAAAAAACATTTTTTTCGATATCGTTATTCTAATAGTGAGGAAAGGGTGACCAGTGTGGTCAATAAACAGGCTGTAAAATATTTTTTTGATCGGATAAAATCTTCTGCCTCCTCATCGCACTTGAAATTTCGAAATTTGGTTAAAAAATGGCTTTTTTCGCTTATTATAGGAAAAATAATATTTTCCGAAATAGTTATCCTAATTGCACGGAAAGAGTGTCTAATAAGATCAATAAACACAATGTAAAATATTTTTTCGATCAGATAGTATCTTCTGCCTCCACATCGCACTTGAATTACCGCTATTTTTGTTAAAAAGTGCACTTTTTCATGTGATAAAAATATGGTTCGAATACTATTTAATAGATGCACTTACACAAATACACATACAGATGACTAGTTTACAGATGTTTAAATTCATTCTTATGGTCAAATTCATTGGCAGATCCAGTGAGGAGGGACACAAGGGCCCGTGCCCCCCCCCCCCCTCTCCAGACAGGCCCACTTCTTTTTTTTCCTTATGTAATCGTGGAAGATTTCGATTTCTGTAACAGATAGTGTGTGATTATTTCAAAGGAGAGGGGGATCACTGCATGATATATTTATTTAGTGGTTGTTGTCCAGAGGTTGTTAATGCTTGACTTTCTGATTTTGTAGGCAAAAACTGTTCTAAGTGTTTTACCTACATTAAATCTTCCACGATTACAGAAAGAAAAAAAAATACTTACAGGTGACTAGATTACAGATATTTGAATTCATTCTTATGGTCAAATTCATTGGCGGATCCAGTGAGGGAGGACAGGAACCCGTGCACCCCCCCCCCCCCCTCCCAGACAGGTCCGCTTCTCTTTTTCTTTATGTAATCGTGGAAGATTTAAATGTAAAAACTTAGCACGGTTTTTGTCTACAAAATCAGAAAGTCAAGCATTAACAACCTGTTGGCAACAACCACTAAATCAATATGGTGTGCAGTGATTGAAATGATCACACATCTTTACATAAATCATATCACTGATTGTGATCAGAACGTTGTTCTAATGAATTCGTCTCTATTGTCAGCCCCACATAAACCTTAGAAGATGCCTATGTTACTAACTTCACATAACGCTCAACTGCCTGTACGTGAGATGGGAAGTGAACTATAAATCCCATTTCGAGTTAGTTTTATCTCTCACAATGGAGCAAAATATGTCAGTGGATATATTATGGAGCATTGGAAGAGAAACCTAGGACACTATCGCATTCGCGCTGTATGACACAGCGAACACAGTTCTCCACATACATAGTTAAGTTTGTTATGAGAGTTTACACGTCAACATGGATCGACATAAAGTCTACACGTTCCTAAAACATGGTTATAAGCCTGTTTGGATAGCTATCTCTAGATCAAAATATATTAGTGAAAACTAAAAAATGTCGTTGATGCAGCAATTTATCGCCACCCATACTCCGCGCATCCTTAGAACCTTTTGCTGAAAATGATGATGGACAGAAAATCGTACATTAGAGAGCTTGTTGCAGGGCTCATAATTAAGGTAAGTGAGTCACCTTCCAAAGCTGATGTAGAGAGGGGTGTGCGTTTATTTCTCCCAGCAAAGCCGAACTTTGAAACTGATAACTGTACTGAAATGATTGAGTGGTCATCTACCACTGTTACTCCTCGTCCAATGCTCCGTTCACTGACATATTCTGGTTCATTTGGAGAGATAAAAATAACCCGAAATGGAACTTATAGTTCACTTTTCCTCTTACACACAGGTAGTTGAACGATGTGTAAAGTTAGTAACAGTAACAGAAGCATCTGCTAAGGTTTATGTGGGGCTGACAGAGATGAATTCATTAGAACAACGTTCTTATCAAAATCAGTGATATAATTTATGTAAAGATTTTGTGTGATTATTTCAAAGGAGTTGGAGATCACTGCACGATATATTAATTTCGTGGTTGTTGTACAAAGGTTGTTAATGCTTGACTACCTGATTTTGTAGACAAAAACACTAAAATAAAAAAAGTTTTTTACCTACATTATATCTGCGACGATTACATAAGGAAAAAAGAAGTGGCCCTGTCCGAAGAGGGGGGGGGGGGGGGGGCACGGGCCCCTGTCCTCCCTCACTGGATCCACCAATGAATTTGACCATAAGAATGAATTCAAATATCTGTAATCTAGTCATCTGTAAGTATTTTTTTTTTCTTTCTGTAATCGTGGAAGATTTAATGTAGGTAAAAAACTTAGCACAGTTTTTGCCTACAAAATCAGAAAGTCAAGCATTAACAATCTCTGGACAACAACCACTAAATAAATATATCATGCAGTGATCCCCCTCTCCTTTGAAATAATCACACACTATATGTTACAGAAATCGAAATCTTCCACGATTACATAAGGAAAAAAAGAAGTGGGCCTGTCTGGAGATAGGGGGGGGGGGGCACGGGCCCTTGTGTCCCTCCTCACTGGATCTGCCAATGAATTTGACCATAAGAATGAATTTAAACATCTGTAAACTAGTCATCTGTAAGTGTATTTGTGTAAGTGCATCTATTAAATAGTATTCGAACCATATTTTTATCACATGAAAAAGTGCACTTTTTAACAAAAATAGCGGTAATTCAAGTGCGATGAGGAGGCAGAAGATATTATCCGATCAAAAAAATATTTTACAACCTGTTTATTGACCACACTGGGCACCCTTTCCGCACTATTAGAATAACGATATCGAAAAAAATGTTTTTTCGACCCGGCCTAATGTACAAGCAACATAAACTTAGCTATTAGCTATCTTATTTATTTTAGGTTTCTTTTGCGTGTCAAAGTTATAAAGATACTTCTCGTATACTGTATGAGAAATATATGATATCCTTGATTTAAAAAGAGCAATATTAAAAAATACCAGATACGAGATTGTGATACCAATTGATACTTTATAACTTTGGTTTCAATTTTAAAGTATAATACAAAATCAAAAACGCGTTTTAAGAGCAAACCAAGGCAAAAGTAGTTGCATCCAGTACAAATGAACATGAGCGTCACATAGCTGCTTTTGCACCTGAACTACTCATATAAAAGGTTAAAAAAATACAAACTCCGTTGTTCTTTCGAAAAGTGTGAGATTTTTTTTTTTTTTTTTTGGGGGGGGGGGGTGATCTATTGTTTATTTTTTCTTTGAAGTTTTGATTTTGCAAATTGCTATTTAAGTGCATGAGTTACAATCAATTGACATCTGTGTTTGGTCGACGTCTTTTTGTTCACTATAACATTATGAATATGGGGAAATAGGTATACATGGAATATGAGAAGTATATTTCTAATTTTGACACGCAATAATGCCTAAAAGAAACAAGATAGCTAAGTTAGTTATGTTGCTTCTACATGTTACAGAAACACACAGTTTTATTTGTAAGCATTTTTTTTCAAAATTACTTATAAGAAAACTGATAAACAATAAAAGAAACGAGATTTTGATATCAATAGGTACGATTCAATTTTAAAGTATAAGAAAGGAAAAAATAACATTTTTTTAGAGCAAATAATGGAAGCAGTAGTTTATTCATTTAACATGAACATCAGCGTCAGCGATACTGATTGTCTGGATTGTGAATATTTCTGATAACATAGACAAAAACTATATCATATTTATTTTTCTTCAATTTTACAAAATAAAAAATAATGCAAACAGTCAGTAAAGAGTTTTTTTTTTAAATGCGATTTATTAAAAAAAAATACAAAAGTGTATATAGCTGCTTTTGCAACTGGGATACTCATATAAAAGGCTAAAAAAAGATACAAACTCCGACTTAATTCAATTATATTTCTTTGATAATACAAAACGCCAATAATATGACGCAACCAATATACTTTACATTATAATATTTTTATAAAAGAACGAGAGACTTTAAAACACACTATTATTATAAAATTTATACATTTTCTAATATTTTTTTTTTTAAATATCAATGCAATAATGACTAAGTGCTACATTGAGTGTATTTAATTTTAGAATTATCCTGGAGCATATTGGTATTTCGTTCAAATTAAAGAAGATTCACTTAAACCGTTTTTTTATCGTTTTATCTTTTTGTGGACAAAAGTCTAACACATAATATTTATATAACATGACGACCAAATGCCATGATGTTTAAATATTACATCGAGTGTGTTTAATTTTAGAATTATCCTGGAGCATATTAATATACCATTTAGATTAAAAAAGATTAACTTAAGGTACTTGGTACCCTTTGATTTGTGAAAATCGATCAAAATATCAATTTTTCTTTTTTTTGCTTAAAATATGCTCTTATACCTAAAGTTCACTATTACAAAGTTTTGAAACGATCTGATAATTATAAATGTAATAAAAATGCGTTTTATTACTTTCACAGCACTTAAAATGCTACGTCCATTTCGATGTTTACATTTTTGACGCAACAGCTTTTCGTCATTTATTTAAAGAAAAATCAGCTAAGAACAAGTTGAACGTGTTTATCTGTGACTGTATCTATCACATCACGTGTTTCTTTAATTTTTTGTTACCGTGGTTTGATATAATTTTAAATTTGAAGGTACTAGGAGACGTATTTGCCAAAGGCGACGTATTTAACAAATGTAATACATGTTTTTGCTATTGCCAAAGCCTATTCTAAAGTGTTTTATGGTATGGATTATGTATGTTCAATGAATTCAGTTGTATTAGTATGGTTTCTAACACAAAATTAGTGTAAAACATTATTTTAAACATTATTATTTTGATTTTAACAGATTTTTCTCAAAAATTTAGTTTTATTATTATTTTGAAACTGAGTACATAATAGTGATTTAATGTACTCCAATTAAATAATAGAAACCGGAATTTTATATGTATGCAAGTAGTTATAAAATTAATTATGTGTGAAGAAAATATCAAATGTATTCATCGAGTTATTTGGATTTGAAATGTTTAAACTGATTTATCTCAGTTTGTGTTTTTTGCATATGCCATGGTATTTAAAATAAGAATACTTTCTCAAATATTATTCAAATGACTTGATTTTTTTTCTGAAATACCAGTATAACCTATTTAAAACAATCAAGAATGGGTTTTGCAAAATAATGAAAAGAAAAAAAATTAAAAATTAAAAAGTGGACTAAACCATGTTTTTTTCCATTTTTTGACATATACATCGACATTTTATTTTTTTTCTCAAGAACTAAATCAGTAATTTAAAATTCGATCCTTAAAGTTATAAAGCATAGTATAGTGAATGTAAGAAAAAAAAATCTTTACAAAATATTAAAAACTGAAAAAGAAAAACCATTTTTAAAAAAGTTCAATTTTTAAGAAAAAAATTAAATTTTGAAAAATATACTCATAAAAATATTTTTTTTGTTGCTAAAATCATGTTATATAATAAAAACCTTCAATAATATGTGCAAAATATCTATGTAAATTATTTAATAAAAAAAATTATTCCAAGGGTACCGAGTCCCCTTAAACCATTTTTTTATCGTTTTATCCTTTTATAGACAAAAGTTTAACACATAATATTTATATAACATGGCGACCAAATGCCATGTTGTTTAAATATTACATCGAGTGTGTTTAATTTTAGAATTATCCTGGCGCATATTAATATACCATTTAGATTAAAAAAGATTAACTTAAACCATTTTTTTATCGTTTTATCCTTTTATAGACAAAAGTTTAACACATAATATTTATATAACATGGCGACCAAATGCCATGATGTTTAAATATTACATCGAGTGTGTTTAATTTTAGAATTATCCTGGCGCATATTAATATACCATTTAGATTAAAAAAGATTCACTTAAACCATTTTTTAATCGTTTTATCCTTTTGTAGACAAAAGTTTAACACATAATATTTATATAACATGGCGACCAAACCAATAGGTGATTGCAAAACGTAACACAAATCTAATATGCAAAATACATTTAATTTAGAATTACATACAAAAAAATGGCACAAAATAAAAACGCAAAAAGCGTTTTTCCTTAATGAAATTAAACTTATTTGAAAGCTTACGCTTTTCTGTCATTAATGGTTGCATCCCGGATTCTCTAATTAATGAATATATCATTAATACAGTTAAGATACTTGTAGCATCGAAGAGAAGAAAAAATAAAGAGAACTTCAAAATCAAGGACTTAAGGATTTTGGGGAATTTTTAATTAAGATCTGTCATTAATCATGACAATGAGAAAGGTGGATTGTGTCCATAAAATATACTTTAGTTTTGAAAGGAAGTATTCTTACTTAAAATAAATTGAATTTTTGAATGTTTCAGTAATTAATGCATGAGAGAAAAAAAAGTCGTTAATGAGATATGGACATTGTTGCGAATGTTTCGAGTGAAATTGTTGCCATTTTTTTTAACTAACTGATTGAAGTATTTTAAAGTAATCCTTTTAAAATATGTTTTCGAAATACATTTAATGTGATTAATAATAATAAATGTTTTTCTTGTTATATATGAGCGTTTAAACAGATATAATTTTTACGGATATATATATGCATGGTAGACATAAACAATTTTCCCCTTGTTAAAAGGTACACTGTTAAAAATTATTACGGATTTGCTCCAAACTTTTGTACCCATTTAGCTGCAACCAATATATATACACGGTAGACGGATTTATACACACGGTATACATAAACAATTTCCCCCTTGTTGAGATATACACGGTTAAAAATTATTTCGATATTGCACCAAACTTTGGTACCCATTTAGCTGCAACCAATATATATACACGATAGACGGATATATATACACGGTAGACATAAACAACTTTCCCCTTGTTAAAAGGTACACTGTTAAAAATTATTACGATCTTGCACAAAAATTTGGTACCCATTTAGCTGCAACCAATATTATATACACTGTTTCTTCTTGCCCATATGCAAATTTATCTACAGCGCATGTGCGCCCCGCTTTTGTCACCAGCGCATGCGCGCTCTTCTCCTTGTTTATAAATACGCCGAAGAACGGCGAAATAAATGAGAAGCTACCTCAGTTCTGCTTGTCGCTATATTTCTTCTAACAACACCCCCCAGGCGGGTACATTTGGAGGTTCCACCGAGATGTTATGCGCTTTCATCATTTCAAGTAAGAAATTTCCTTTTTATTAAATATGGAAGCCGATCAACTAGTTCGACTGCGTGGTTACGAAAAAGCAGCTTTAACGCGAATAGAAACATTTATAGCCACTGCTAGCTCCGACAGTAGTTTAACAAACTTATCAAATCGACTAATTAGGTTAGAAGAGGTATTCAGCAACGTTCTAAAATATGATTCCCTTTTACCGGATGACCAACAAGAAATAGTTGAATTAGAAGACCGTTATTTTCAAGCTAAAGAAAAACTGCGTCAACTTTCGGAGCCACAAGCGCGTCCCGAAGTAACTACAGATTCGCAAGTTCTAAACTCAAAGTTTTAGATAAGCGTCGGATTTGAGGATGCCTAGGCTGAATATTCCTATTTTTCACGGGGATTATACACAGTGGCTTCCATTCAAAGATTTGTATGTGGGTATAGTTCACACGAATGAAACTTTATCGAACATTCAAAAGTTCCAATATTTAATTGGATTACTAGGCGATGATCCTAAAGCAATCATTCGACATATTCCGGTAACGAGTGCCAGTTACGAGGAAGCTTGGTCAAAACTCGTAACTCGTTACGATAAGAAAAAACAAATAGTGAATTCGCTACTCGCTACATTCTTCAAACAAAACGCTATTCTTAACGTTAATCACGCTAATCTACGATCGCTTGCTGACATCTCCGAGCAAGTGATCAGAGGGTTAAAATGCGTCGATGAAAGTGCTACAAAACCAGATGTCTGGATTATCTACATGCTTTTAAATAAAGTTGACAATGAAACTCGTCGTTTATGGTCAGAAAAAAAATGTAGATGTAGACTTTCCGTCGTTCAATTCTTTCATAGAATTTCTAAATGAAAGATCGTCTGCGTTAGAAAACGCGAGATTCGAGACTCAAAATCAAAAAGAAACGAAAAATCAATCAAATCCTCGTTCTTTCTTTTCGAAGTGTACAGTGTAAAGAGTCGCATTTTTTATCAAAGTGCACCAGCTTTAAAAATTTGAATCTTGCCGCACGTAAAGCGTTTGCTATCAAAAGAAATCTTTGTATGAATTGTCTTTCGGAAAAGCATCAAACCAAAGCTTGTTTATCACAATTTACTTGTAGATTTTGTAATCTTAAACATCATTCTCTTTTGCACGATGAAAGATTAGGATCAAACTACGCTCAAACTACAAAGTGTAGTGCAGATGACCACCAGCATTCACAAACAGAGGAGGCAAACCAAATGATGATGTCTGATGTGGATCAACACCAACATGCGTGTGAGCCGGCATCATCTAACCTTCTCCGATGTGATCGACGGTAAATCCCGCACACTGTAACATAGCTTTGCTTCCTACTGCTGTCGCTTTAGTTAAGGACTCAAATGGTAAGCTGATAAACATTCGCATTCTTCTCGACTCCGGTTCTCAAGCTTGTTTTCTGCAAGAATCGTTTGCTCAAAAACATTCTTTAAATTTCGTTTCAAGCGTTCGAGTATCGGTGACTGGTATTTCAACTACCACACCCACTACAACTCTAGGCAGTGTGAATTTATGCATTATTTCAAAATACGATAGCAATGTTAAATTCAATCTAACAGCATTTGTTTTGAAATCTTTGATTGCACCTCAACCATTGCATGCGATCACATTGCATGACCGTGAGCTGCTAACTGGCTTGCAATTAGCTGATAGTAACTTTTGCACACCAAATGAAATTGACTTAATTTTGGGAGCAGATCAATTTTTTTCGATCCTTCTACCAGGTCAAGTTTTACGTGCAAACGGTGAACCTATAGCTCAAAATTCACGCTTGGGATGGATTGTGTCGTGTAATACCACTAAGGAAACATTAGTTAGTCTCACACTTGCTAATATAAATCTGCACGAAGATTTAAAGAACTTTTGGGAAATCGAATCAATACCGATTGCTCAAACCCAAGAGCTAACTCCAGAAGAAAACTTCTGCGAAGAACATTTCTCGTCGAATTGCACATTTAATTCGGACGGAAGATTCGAACTTAAACTTCCTTTTTTCAAGACAAATTTGAAACTTGGGAATTCGTATAACTCTGCCATTTCTCGCTTAAAGTCAATGGAAAGGAAATTCCTTAAAGACCCCGAAATTGGCAACCAATACAAACAATTTATGTTCGAATACATTGATTTAGGGCACATGAAACTAGCAAACGATAACTCTAATCATATTCCTGATCACGGTAAATTCTTTCTCCCTCACCATTTCGTCTTAAAGGACTCCACCACGACCAGTATGCGCGTAGTATATGACGGTTCATGTAACACTGAAGATTCGGTTTCTTTAAACGAAACTCTGGCTGTAGGGGCGAAACAACAGAGGGATATATTTGACATTTTGCTAGATTTCCGTATGCAAAAAATTGCTGTAACCCCAGATATAACTAAAATGTATCGGCAGATAATGATTTGCCCATCTGATCAAACCTTTCAACGAATCTTATGGAGGTTCGAGAGTTCGAAACCTATTCAAGAATATAAACTCACAACTGTTACCTACGGACTTTCATGCTCTTCCTTTCTCGCAACTAGGTGCCTAAAACAAATAGCGCTAGATGCCGAAAACGATTTTCCTGAGGCTTCTAAAGTCATACGAGAACACTTCTACGTAGACGACCTCCTCGCGAGCATGGACACTCCTGAGGAAGCAGCTCGAGTGTGTAAGCAAGTTTCTTCACTCCTACTCACCAGAGGATTCAAACTAAGGAAATGGAGATCCAACTCTTCGCAACTTCTGAGTGAGTTGAAGGTTAAAGACGAAGAAAACTTTCCTGGATATAAAAGGTAAAACGCATTGTAAAGTCTTAGGCATACAATGGAACTAAAGCAGTGATGTTTTCAGTTTTACCCCACATCTGGAAATAATCCCACCACTAACAAAACGAAAGGTAATATCTAACTCGGCCCAAATTTACGACCCGTTGGGATTAATTAGCCCTTGTGTAATTTGGATTAAGATCTTTTACCAAAAGTTATGGTTAATCAAAAGCGACTGGGACAGTGTTTTACCTGAAAGTTTAGTCATTGAATGGATGGAGTTTCAAACTAATTTTAATTTGATTCAAAGCATTCAAATCCCTAGATGTGTGTCGGAAACAAAATCCGAGATGTCTTTGCATTGCTTTTGCGACGCATCTTCACAAGCCTACGCCGCTGTTATCTATTGCAAGCAGAGATCCCTGAACGGAGCATCTGTTAATCTACTAGTCTCCAAAACTAAAGTTGCGCCTATTAAACAAATTTCAATCCCTCGCCTTGAGCTGTGCAGTGCATTTTTACTAGCTACCTTATTACAATCCGTAATGAGTGCTCTTGAATTGAATATCAAAAACACTGAGGTACATGCTTGGACTGATTCAAAAATCGTTCTCGCTTGGCTTTCTTCTCATCCAAGGCGCTGGAAAACTTTCATCGCTAATAGGACATCTCAAATATTATAAACCATTCCTTATAATTCCTGGCATTATGTGCCTTCGAAACAAAACCCTGCTGATATAGCTTCACGAGGTATCAGTCCTCAACATCTAGGAAGTTGTGAACTTTGGTGGCATGGACCAATTTTTGTTCTTCAAGATTCAGACTATTGGCCACGCGAAAATCCGATATCTGAACTAATCGACCCAGAAATACTCGAACAAAAACGCGACCCCATTTTCTCGCATTCATGCACAACTAACTCAACCTTACAGGACATTTTTGAGAGACATTCTTCACTAGCAAAAATAATTCGAATACTAGCTTACTGCCGACGTTTCATATCGAATTGTAAGACCAGTACTCGTGTAACAAACACAAAGGATATTGCACATTTGAAGCTTTCAGAAATCGTCGAAGTGAAGTGTATCCTATTTCGTTGGGTTCAAGAAACGCATTTTTCTAATGAACTCAATCGGTTGAAAACAAGCAAGTCCTTATCTCCACATAGCACAATAATCACTTTGCATCCATTTTTGGACCAGGGTATTTTACGGGCAGGAGGACGCATCGGAAGATCCAGTTTACCTTATAAATCTAAACATCCTATCCTGTTGCCAGAAAAACACAAGATCAGTACTCTGCTCATTCGAGAAGCTCACATTGCCAACTTACATGCCGGACTAACCCTCTTGTCTCACATCCTTAAACAAACTTATTGGATTGTGGGTGCAAAGAGGTTGATTCGAAAACTAATCAATAAATGTGTAGTTTGTTGCAGGTACCGATCAAAGCCATGCAAACAACTGATGGGGGACCTGCCCAAGGCTCGAGTTGAAGTTAGCCTACCTTTTGAAAACTGCGGTGTTGACTTCACTGGAGCAGTTGAAGTAAAAATTGGTAAAGGTCGGGGGCATAAGTCTACTAAAGCCTATGTAGCTTTATTTGTCTGTCTAGCAACAAAAGCGTTGCACTTGGAGTTAGTTGGCGATCTAACCTCGGACTCTTTTATTTCTGCACTACGAAGATTCATTTCGCGACGTAGCTGTCCATCTCACATGTATTGTGATAATGCCACTAATTTTGTCGGGGCACGTCGTAAAATTGATGAAGTTCAGAAATTCATTAATCGAATTCACGACGACCCAACAATCGCGTATTTCTTCAATACCGCGGAAATTATTTGGCACTCTATTCCACCCACTTCCCCCCACTTCGGTGGACTTGGGGAAGCGGGTGTGAGATCGGTGAAATTTCACATCAAAAGGTCCATTGGCAACACTAAATTGTCATTTGAGGAATTGAGCACACTACTTTGCCAAATTGAAGCGGTCCTCAATTCAAGACCTTTGGTTTCACCAAATAACGATATTGACTCGTTATATGCATTAACCCCTTCCCATTTTCTATTAGAAGACGAGATAAGCTTCCTTCCAGATCAGCCTACTGATGATGCGGTGCAACCTCGAACCCGATGGCAGTTAGTTCAATGCATCCGGAGGAGCTTTTGGAAGAAGTGGCAAGGGGAGTATCTACATTCCCTCCAGCAAAGAACAAAATGAAGGAGCCCAGAAGTGAGTCTTGAAGTTGGAGACCTGGTGATCCTTAAGGAACCCAATCTTCCACCAGCCACTTGGCCTCTGGGACGAATCCAGGAGGTGCATCCCGGCAAGGATCGACATGTGCGAGTGGTCACCGTCAGGACCGGAAAAGGACTGTTCAAGCGGAACATTTTGAAATTAATTAAGTTATAATTAATTTGGGCAGGAGTATGTTTCTTCTTGCCCATATGCAAATTTATCTACAGCGCATGTGCGCCCCGCTTTTGTCAACAGCGCATGCGCGCTCTTCTCCTTGTTTATAAATACGCCGAAGAACGGCGAAATAAATGAGAAGCTACCTCAGTTCTGCTTGTCGCTATATTTCTTCTAACAACACCCCCCAGGCGGGTACATACACGGTAAACTGATATATATACACGGTAGATATAAACAATTTTCCCCTGTTAAGAGGTGCACTGTTAAAAATTATTACGGTCTTGCTCCAAACTTTCGTACCCATTTAGCTGCAACCAACATTTGGTGTTTAGTTTCACCATTTTACGGTGCTACCTTGGATGGTTTAGTGGTGAAACGTTGCACCAAAACTCATAAAGTTGCATAAATATCAAAATTCGTGTTTGCTTAGTAATGTAGTAGTGGTATTTTTATAGCGAAGTTGGCAGTCATCCGATCGAAAGATGCCAAATTGCCACCGAACATGGTCGATCTAGGAATCCTCCTAAGGACATTATGTTCTTCATTTTTATTCACGAAATTTATTTCATCATAAATAAAAATGATTTCAAATACAAATCGTTGCCACTTTTTCACCACGGATCTCTTGGTGCAATGTCGCGCACACTACCATTTGAGCCAGGAAAGCTCGTTCTGGATCGTGACAATAAACCGATAGATGTAAATATCTTAATTAGAACCTTAGAACCGAATGAGCTGATACTATCGAAACGGTATCGTAGTGAATTACATTCGCTAACAATTTGTAAATTCTTGTTTCAAGACAAATCACGTGATCGAATGACGTACCTTTCTTAAAATGGACGGAAACAGCCTTGGCGATCTTTGAATTTTCAATTTTTTTTAAATGCACAAACATTCGGAAATACCAAATTTTAAAACTTTTTAGGAGCACAATTAATCTTTTAAATCTTTTAAATAACTAAATAATTAATATGTATGGCTCGTAATCAGAATTGAAGAAAATATCACATTCTGTATTTGATATAGGATAATAAAATGTCAAATATCAAAAAAAAAGTTCAAACACAAAGATTAAAGTCTGTAAGATAATAACATACTGCCATTAAAAAAATGGCACTCAAATCAAAATCCGTTCTATGACTTCACAATTATAATGAACAGCAATAACTGTCATTTAACTTAATGAAGAATTTTTTTTTCTGTATAAATTCCTTGACATTATTCTTAACAATAAGAAACTGACTTTTGTATCCAATTCCACAATGACACATACCTAATAAGCACCAAATTATTTCTCCTTATTAATACAACTGACTTCTACTTGACAACACAAAACGAAATGTCTTGGGACATTATGAAGAGTTTATAAGGCTTTATTGTATCTCGTAAAGAGACATATTTGACATATTAATAATCGTGTAAGACTATTGTAATCTTTGTTTTACTTAACACAACGTGCCTTGCATTGGGCGAGTGTTATAACGAGCGGCAGGCCCGTAAATATATATTTCGTATGTGTGGGGGGGGGGGGGGGAGGGGTTCTGCGAATGAGAAATTGTTATAGTCAGGTATCTTATATTTCCTCTTTACTCATGTAGAGGTTAAAAAAATATGATTTTTTAATATATATTAACTAACATATATTTCAGCTATGTAGTGGTTTGATATGTTTAAAAAAGAAAATCAAATGGGATTTTTTTTTCTAAATATATAAAATCAAGTTAAACATTTTCTGGGTAGAAGCGATTATATCAATTATTTCTATTGGAAAATTGATGATGTCTCTCTTTCGATTTGGATTATGTTGTTGAATATAAATGTTGAATCCGAATGCTTTTATCGTTCTGTATTTGTCCGTCATAAAGAAAACGTTACGTATGTCAATAAATATATTTTACAAATTCTCAAAAGAATGTTTGCATGTTCAAACACAAGCTATACTCAAACAACACAACAATAAATTAAAATTTATAAGTATTTTAAATTTAGTTTAATAACAGAAATGTCTTAATTTTTTTACATGACTATCTTAATATTGAAAGTAGTCAATGAGTATTATTATTTAGGCAGTATTCCTGAGACTTTAATTCAGAATACATTATGAACATTCGTCAATAACTCATTATGTACACTGTTAAAAATAGGTACTCAAAAACAAGCATTATGTACTCCTTTTTGAGTACAGTTACATTTCTTAAGTATAATTGCATCGTAAATGAGTGACGCTGAAAGTAATCGTACACTGCTTTAAATATGTATACAAATATAAGTAAAATGTACTCATTATTAAGTACGTTCGATGCTTATCATGACTCCGAATACATGTGTCATTTTTAAAAAACATATGTACTAAAAAATGAGTAAAAATTAATAACAAGAGCAGCCTAGCAAAAAAAGTCAGCATGAAACCTTCATCAAAATTGTCAAATTGAAGGTTTTTTGAAGGTTTTATAAAGGATATTGAAACAAAAAACTGCATTTTTTTTTAAGTTTTTAATTTTCCTGCATAAAACCTTTAAAATATCTGCATTCCTCCTTCGTGATTAAAAATTGAAGGTTTTTGGCAGGTTTTTATGAAGGTTTTTTTGCAGTTTTTATGAAGGATATTGAAACAAAAACCTTTAATTTAATAGATCTTCAAAAAAACTGCAGTTTCCCTGCATAAAACCTTCAATTTCAAATATTTGATGAAGGTTTTATTTTGACTTTTTTTTGCTGGGAGTTGCTTACTTATAGGCTACCTTCATAAATCCCTTTCAATTCATATCAACAATTACGACCAAGCCTTACGTGGGAATCGAACCCAGATCATTAGTCGCCGCATTATCAGTGCGTTATCCTTTAAACTATCAGGGCGACTTGATGAAGTTATAAACGGAAACAAATGTTAAAAAGTTGTGCCAAAAGAAGAGGAAGTGTGAGAACTGAGTTGTAATAACTCAGTTTCTATTTAAGCAATCGGCATCAAATCATGTAGAAAACCATTTTCTGAAGAACTATTTTAAGTTTGTTTAGATCGCTTGAATAGAAGCTGATATTAGCAATTTTAAATCACACAACTCATTTTTGTGAAAGTACGACTAATTAATTTTCAGTACGTCATCGCTCATTTACGATGCAATTGTAAATCAAGTAGGTTCATATATTCATTTTTAAGGACCTCTTTATTTGCAGTATTAAAACTTGTGCGACGTTATTCAATCAACCAACTTTTGCATCGTGATTCGTTAACTCTAGGTTGGTTTGGTTAATTAACGTCGCACTAGAGCTGCACAGTTGGCTATTGGCGACGGTTCGGGGTCTATCTCGAAGGAAAGACCCGGGAACACATACACATTCACACACACATTCATTCATACCTGCACCTCGTTATTTTAGAACCATGGTCAGATGACGAGGAAACACCTCAACTGGCACCCAACGCCTTCAACAGACGTCAGGACTTTGGATCGCGATCAGATTTATCGTGCACCAGTCCCGTATACACGCAGTTAAATATTGCGGATATTCTGGACGACTTTTCTAGTATTTTCATAGCGAGGCTGGCAACATTCCGATCACAAGATCACTACTTTTTTTTTACTTTTCTTTTGTCAAGTCCATCGCGCGGCGTTAACTCTAGGAGTTGCATTAGTTTGGTTGTGTTAACGTTGAACTACATTTACAAAATTATCTTTTCTCGACAGTTATGAATCTATGTCAACATAAATACTTAGAAATACTGCCTCGCAATTGCAAACATAATCTGACAACAAAAACATAATTTAAAATGACACCCCACTCTCCAAATTTTCTCACCACGACTAAAGTGAGGACATTTGAAACAGCACAGATTCAACATGCACCATCCACAGGGAAAATGTTTTCCGGACGACGAGGTTCGGACTCGCGATCAGTCTCAAGACAAGGATTTAGCTCCCTAAAACACGCATGATGTATTAATTCTTTAAAATACAATACATTGTTTACTCCTATATTCGGCGAGGGCCTCCGTGGAACAGTAAATAAAGGCGTCAGCTGAGATTCACAGTATTCCTTGTTCGATCATGTGCGACGGACTTGACAAAGTAAAAAGCAGTGATCTTGTGGTCGGAGGGTTGCCAACTTTGCTACCAAAAAATACTAGAATGTCGTCCAGAGCATCCAACAAAAATTAATGGCGTCTATACGGGACTGGTGCACGATAAATCTGATCGGGGTCCTATAGAAGGCGTTGGGTGCCGGCTCAGGTGTTGTCCTCGTCACCTAACCATGGTTAAAAAATACGAGGCATCGTTCCCTGGTTTTTCCTTCGGGATAGGCCCCGAACCGTCGCCAATGGCCCACTGTGTAGCTCTAGTGCGACATTCTTGAAATCAATTAACTTATATATATCGTACAAAGAAAAACTTTTAGAGCATGAATGGACTGTAGTAGAGCGATTATGACGTCATCATCGTAATGCAAACATCACAGACCTGGTGGCACCAGACACGTGACTTTCTTTTAAAAATTTATGAATGAAAACACGCTCCGAATTGACTTGTGATTTGGAAATAATAGTAAATGTGTTACTTCATGAAGTACATGATATTTTTATGAATGAAATAGAAAAATATTATGAATGGATGACGTAGTAAATCACGTGTATGACGCCATACACGTTGGCCTCACTTTGATGTTAGCGAGATAATAACCTTGTGATTTCTCTACTATAAGGGATAAATGCTCGAAGGAAAAACATCACATACACACTCTTCCTAAACCAGCAGTATCTAGCATAAAATAAAAAAAATCGCATACTATTTCCAAAAATTTAATCCCAAAAGAAAATTTTATTCATTTCAAAATTTGCAAGACGAAACTTCTATTTGTTTATTTTAATTAAGGACTTTTGAAATCACCCGACCGCACAAAAGGGATTTCCTTTCGACTTTCTGGAGGATTTATAAAGCTTTATTTCGTCCCGTAAAGAGACATATATGACATACTTATGATCGTTTAATTCTCCTCGTGGTAATCCTCGTTTTCTTGTTGCGCGGGTAATTCTTGAGCCAGAAAGTTTCCGTGTTCTTTGACACTGTGGTTGTATTTATGTTCGAATTCGTTTTGGTCTCCTCTCTGGTTATAAGCTGCAATGTCTCTAATGAGATTATTTCAGGCAGTTTATAGCTATTTTCGGTCTTTATATGAGAACTTAAAAAGTTTCTAGTTATTTAAATTATTTCATAATTGCGTGGGAATTAAAGATATTTACAAAATATTTTTATATTTGGTTTACTGTAAATTAAAAACATTTAAATTTAAATATATGTTGTAAATATCTTTATTTACCACGCAGTTATAAAATAATTTTTATAACTAAATATTTTTTAAGTTATTATATAAAGAACGAAAACAGTTTAAATTCTATGAAATCTTCTGGCTCAAAATTTCCAGGAGTTATTATTTTAATTTATTTATAGTAAGAATTATTTTTAATGTCATGTACTGTAATTGCTCTCATAAAATTAATCAATACCTTTTCAAGTTTAGTACAAAACATATAATGAATGTATGATATTATGCAACTTTTAGCACAATTCAATATTGTTGAGAAGAATTTCTAAGTGTGCAACAAATTAAAAAAATATTTATAATATACATAGTCGCATATATATGTTATTTCATAAACTTGAACGTTTTTAGTTGTCATTTATAGTTGCTATAAAATTATCATTATTTATCAATATCATCATACATCATATATATAGCTTATATAGCTTAGCATTACTTATCATTATCATCATATATCATTATAGTTATATAGTTTATCATTATTTAGGAATATTTGTATTTATCAATATCTATATTTATCAATATTATATATTATATATTTATATATTATTTAGCATGATCAATATTTACCATTATCATTATTTATCATGATCAATATTTACCATTACCATTATTTATCATAATTATCATATATGATATTCATTTTATATAATTATTATTATATATCATTATCATTATTTAGGGATAAATGTATTTACGAAAATCCTTATTTAGCATGATTGTTGTTTACCATTATCATTAATTATCATTATCATTACATACGATTATCATTTTGTTTAATTATTTTTATATATCATTATCATTATTTAACATTATCGTTATTTTCTATTATCATTATTTAACATTATTATTATTTTCTATTATTATTATTTAACATTATTGTTATTTTCTATTATCATTATTTAACATTATTGTTATTTTCTATTATCATTATTTAACATTATTGTTATTTTATATTATCATTATTTAACACTATTGTTATTTTATATTATCATTATTTAACATTATTGTTATTTTCTATTATCATTAATTAATATTATTGTTATTTTATATTATCATTATTTAACACTATCGTTATTTTATATTATCATTATTTAACATTATTGTTATTTTATATTATCATTATTTAACATTATTGTTATTTTCTTTAAAACGTCAATTGAACTTTAAGAAAAATGCATCAATGGATCAAAAGAAAAAGAAAAGCATCAATGGAACGTTAAAAATATATCTATGGAGCAAACAGAAAGACGTTTAGTATGGTACTGGGTCAATTAACACATTTTAGAAAAGTTTAGTTGAGACAAACGAATCTTAATGACGAACTCATTATTTTTCTCAATAAAAGCCATTTGTCTAAACTAAACGTTTTGATAAGGGGTCAATTGACCCAATACCAAACTAAACGTCTTTCAGTTTGATACATATATACTTTTTTAATTTTCCACTGATGCTTTTATTTTTCTTAATGAGGGATACAAACAATCTGTAAAAAAATATATGTCCTTACTAGAAATGCATCAATATATCAAAAGAAAAAGAAAAGCATCAATGGAACGTTAAAAAAGGACGTATGGATCAAACTGAAAGACATTTAGGGTCAATTAACACCTTTTAGAAAAGTTTAGTTGAGACAAACGAATCTTAATGACGAACTCATTATTTTTCTCAATAAAAGCCATTTGTCTAAACTAAACGTTTTGATAAGGGGTCAATTGACCCAATACCAAACTAAACGTCTTTCAGTTTGATACATATATACTTTTTTAATTTTCCACTGATGCTTTTATTTTTCTTAATGAGGGATACAAACAATCTGTAAAAAAATATATGTCCTTACTAGAAATGCATCAATATATCAAAAGAAAAAGAAAAGCATCAATGGAACGTTAAAAAAGGACGTATGGATCAAACTGAAAGACATTTAGGGTCAATTAACACCTTTTAGAAAAGTTTAGTTGAGACAAACGAATCTGAATGACGAACTCATTATTATTCTCAATAAAAGCCATTTGTCTCAACTAAACTTTTCTAAAAGGTGTCAATTGACCCAATACCCCCCTAAACGTATTTCAGTTTGATCCATATATCCTCTTTTAATTTTCCACTGATGCTTTTATTTTTCTTAATGACGGATACAAACAATCTGTAAACAAATATATGTCCTTACTAGAAATGCATCAATGGATAAAAAAAAAGCATCAATGGAACTTTAAAAAAGGATATATGGATCAAACTAAAACACGTTTAGTGGGGTATTGAGTCAATTGACACCTTTTAGAAAAATTTTGTTGAGACAAACGAATCTTAATGACGAACTCAATACAACAAAATACAACAAAGTTAGGAAATAAAGAGTTATTAACAACAACAACAATCCAACTTCTCCCTATTCGGAACAAATTTTATTCCCCTAGAAATCGCCACGGCTTTTTATTCCCCAAATAGAAAAATAACTTCCCAGAAAGCCGTTACACTGTCCATATATCCGGAGGCGCTCTCCGCCCCGGCCCCAGCGACAATAAATTCGGCTGACTCAGCGGCTATCGCAGGGAAATCTTTCCTGCCGAGTTTTACTGCGACTAGGGGAATGCATTTCGTTGCAGGGAGAAGGGAAAGAACTCGCCCCGCGGGCAGAACTCCCTTCCAGAAATTCAGCATTAAATGGTTTGTTCTGTGCAGATGCCACGGCCGTTCGCTTTCGGGATGGGAACGCAGATGGTCCGATCGTTCAGCCATGGGAAAGGTTTGGGATAGATTTATGTTTGGAAATATATTTGCATTAATGGGCTAGTGGTGGTCGATTGGTTTGGCGCTCGGACAAACATCCGATGGTCTCAGGTTCGATCCCAAGCATGTGTGCAGGGAGTTAGCGAGTAAATAGCGGTAATGTTAGTACATAGAGATAATGTTAAATAATGATAATTATTTAAGATTATAATTATATATAATTCTAATGATAAATTCTGATAATAGTAAATACTGATCATGATAAATATTGATATTGATAAATAAAAATATCCCTAAAAAATCATAAACAATACAATGATAATGATAACACATCATGAAAAAATAAGGTTGGATGGTCCAATAATAAATATTAATAATAGAAAAAAATGATAACGTTAAATTATGTAAACGGAAATTATGAAAGTGTTATAGCATTTACAGGTGCACACACACACACACACACACACACATAAATATATATGTATATATATATATATATATATAAAGTTTATAGATTGTAGCGTTTACGATGTCCTAACCTGTAGTTAAGATATACACACAAAATGGACGCGGCCTCTTTTGGATGCAGGCAATGTTTGGAAATTCTACATTTTAATTGCTTAAAATAAAAGCCAATAATCCGTGAATTCACTAATCCAAAATAGTTTAGAAATATTTGCAAGGGATGACCAAAAAATTAATTTTGAATTACCAGTGATTTTACGTTACACAGTTCTTCCAAATCCAGGAGCAAATGTAAACGTTCGATTTGATATTCTCTTCAAGGTATATTTGAGAGCAATGAGGGCCCCATTTAAAGGCGAGCTTCCCTTGCGTCCATGTCTAAATCGGGCCCTGTTCAAATATAAAAGATGTATACCTAAAAATAAAATGTATTCCATCCCTTTTACATACACATTTTTAGCAAAGTACATGCATCCCTTGCAAAGACCACATTAGCAAGTCGAGAGGCATCGGGGGGAAATGAGTGACAAACAAGAGGGCAGGCGAACTCGTCACCCGAAAGGCCGATAACAACGCTCTCAATGCCCTAGCAACGTCGGATAACACAAGGGGGCGACAGTGATTAACTGCGACCGTGTCAACACACGCGAAGGACTCTCCTCTCGCAATTTCCGATCACGTTCGGCAAGGCTAATTGTCCTACAGAATTGTCCTCTCTGTAACGGGGAGGAAACATTTAAAAAGTTTTTTTATTAATCAATATTGTTTATCTTTGAATACCTGAAAGTGCCAGATGGAGCAACTGTAAGGAGCATTCAAAACGTGTTTTATCGCATGTAATGCGTGGGAAAACGCAAATAGCTATTCTTAAGTGCATTGACTCCAGTCTTTGTAGGATAATTTCAATTGGACAAAACGTGTTTTTGTTGAATGTATTTGTCAGCTCGATAGATGCATTAAGTAGCAATGGTGTAAAGTTTATTCAACCAACCAATATACTCAGATCAATGTTATTTCTTATAATTAGTTGGTTGCATTAACTTCGCAATATGGCTGTACAAGGGACTGCACCACACTATTAAAAGTTTCAGTTTAACGATGTACCATATTTCGGTGCAAAACAGAGTTATGCAGCAAATTTCACCATAGTATGGTGGAGCCTAGGTTAAACCAAAAATCCGTTATCGTAAAAAAGCGGAAGTTTCACCGATAATTGGTTCAAAAACTTTAACTACAACCGAACTTATTCCTGTCGCTACATCAACAAGCCGAGGAATCCCCTCCAATAACAGACAACGACGCACAAGGGCCTCCGTGGCATTAGTGAATAAAGGCGTTCAGCTATGAAGGTGTTCAAATTCCTAGTTTGAGCCAAATCAGTGGACTTGACAAATAAAAGTAAAACAGTTGTAATCTATAGTTGCCAGCTTCTCACAAAAATACTAATAAAAAATTAATAAGAAAACTCGGATTTTGAGTTTTTTGCAACGTTATGAGTTTTGGTGCAACGTTTTATCACTAAACGGTATCCGTGGTAGCATCGTATAATAGTGAAATTAAACACCAAATGTTGGTTGCAGCTGAATGGGTACCAAATTTCGGTTCAATGTCGTAATAATTTTTGACAGTGTATTAGTGCAACGTCACAGATCCCAATTCCAATAAGCTTTGGTAATCTTTTATTAAATAAAATTGACTTTTTAAAAATAAAAATTACAAAAAGTGACTTTTTTTTTATGTAAGTCATTATACTATTTTCTTAAAAATAAAATTTTGTATTTTTATAAACAAAAAAATGTGTTTTTTAGAGATATATCCAAAAAAAATTAAACTTATGTAATCGAAGCTATGAAAAGCATCAAATGTACTCAAACCTGCGTACATTTTACTTATTTTTAAGTACCTTTTTTTAACAGTGTTGATTAAATTTTCTGCTTTGGATTTTCTGAGACCCACCGGGTAGTGATGGATTAACAAGCAATAATGAATATTTATCATTTTGTATCGCTGATGTCCGAACACGTATTAATAATCTAACCCCTTTAATGTACTGACGCTCAAACGATTTTCGCAATTGAAAATATGTTTAATCTTTTGGATATAAACACCCAAAATTAAAAATTAAAAAAAAAAATTTGGATATAAACATCCAACATTAAAAAAAAACGAAACGGAAATCCTGGCCCACATGAATGGAATGGTTAAAACCTACAATAAAAAACAATATATTGAGAGCCTTTATAGTTTCCCACGTGAATTCCCAAATCATCCCACCTTTTATCTTCATAACCCTCACAGAAAAAAAACTCCCAAAAAATTTCCTTAAACAACTTTTTCCACTCGGTTCCCATTTACAGAGCTTGTCAGATCTGTCAGCCTAATCCTCGCGGTAAAGACGGGACTTATTATTTATAAAGTTTAAGCGTTGCGCCTTCGCATCAGGGCTTAGCATCATTTATTACCTCAGGGTTTTATGCGAATATCACGGTAAAGGGACTTGTCAGAAATCAAATTTCTCAATCACTGAGCGTCACTGGGCTGCTTTTGACATTAAAAATGAAGGATGGCGGTTGGAAGGTACGCATAAGGAAGAAAGATGGTTTACTTTGAGCGCTTGTTTTACATGGAATTTATATGAGAAATGTGTTTCTCGTGCCGATGTATTTGGGATAGAAAATTACTATATTTGGTTCTATTACGGCGCATTTCGTTTTGGAAATATCGGGGTCTAATCATATTAATCTGAAATGTTTTGACGTGTTAACATTCGGTTACTTGTAAAAGGTGCATGTACAGAGCACCTTTCATACGATCTTATTTCGCTTATAACTTTATGAAACATATTGATACACTATAAAAAATGTGCTTAAAATGAGTACATGGACGTAGTTGTTTTTCTTTGAGTATAATTACATCGTAAATGAGCAATGACGTACTCAAATTTAAGAAATCGTACTTTCGAAAAAATGAGCAGAATGTTGCCAATATCAGCTTCTGTTTAAGCCAAGGTGTACATACAACACTATAAAAAACGAAAATCGGCCAAAAATTCCAAAATATTTTTTTGGTTATATAGTATTCCCCTATTCAGTATCTTTCAGATGATACCAAAATTGAATAAATATTTCAAAAACTTTTTTATTTACAAAATATTAGTCTATGGCCCGGCTTGCAATGGCAATATGTTTTGTAAACTTTACACTCAATTTCAGAAGAATTGTATTTTTAACATATGTTCCTTCATTCGAAACGTGATAACTCAAGTTTGATTTAACATTTTGAGAAAATTATTTTTTCTTTCAAATTTGTATTAGTTGTAAGATGTTATGACCCTCCATCATAACGATTCGTTCAAAAACTAATTTTTAATAGTATTTTAAAGTTGAAAATTTGAATAAAAAAGTGGTTTTTTAGGGACTGTCGAGGTAAAAAATTATTTAAAAAAACACTTTAAATGCTATAAACTGTTTGGAGGGTCATAACATTAGGAAAGATACTGGAAGTAATTTCCAACAAAAATTATGCTTCTAGACTAATTACAACTTGCGTAATCACGTTTGAAAAAACATGCTAATTAACATATAAAATGCTAATTAGCTAATTAGTATTTTATTTTATTCAGGTTTTTTTATAATGATTCATCACTATTTTTAAAGTGTTTTCCTACATGAAAAAACTAGATTTTTAAATTCATAATTTTAAAAAAATGTTCAAGTGTATACATATACCTAGCGACCTGGCACAGTTAATAAATGTGTTCAAAAAATGGTTATCCACATCATTTGATGTTGATTGCTTAAATGAAAACTGAGTTATTACAACTCAAATATCTTACTTCCCATTCTTTTCCGATGCCTTTTTACATTACTTATGTTTATAACTTCTTCATGTAGCTCTCGTAGTACAACGGTTATGGCACTGGACTCCAGCGCGGACGACATCATGTATACGGATTGGGTTTCGGTAAGCTCTAGTTGTAATTGTTGATATTTATTGAAAGGGGCTTATGAAGACAGTCTTTGTAGATAAGCAACTGCTTTTGTAGATAAGCAAGACTACATCTCTTTTCATAAAATAAAACTTATGTGTTCGGAGCTAGGGTAAGAATCGAAAGAATCGAATGTAATCAAAAAGGAGTTTATTTTACTTATTTTTATTTACCTGTTTTTAACAGTGTACTTTAATGGTGCTGTTATCATGGGTGTAAAGCCCAGACACGTCCAGGTTTCAAAAATTTCAAAATAATACTTTATTTTTAAGTAGTTAATTAGAGCCATTCACAAGCAACGATTTCGTCCAAAATGACCATATTTTTTTTCAAAAATGAGCATACACTTTTGACTTAGATTCACCCACAAGTCATAATTATATTAAAACTTTAAAAATCAAATCCATAAATATAAAACTAGAATTTACAAACTGCCTATCAAATACAAAATTTTTATACTATTTCTCTCTTATTTCTCTTCCCCCCCCCCCTTACCTACAAAAGCTTGCGTCAATACAAAGTTTAATCGAACGAGTTCTCCTTCCCCCCACCCTCTTCGAACATGATGGAAAACGTCACGTTCTCTAGATCCGGAACAAGAGTAGAGTTTTAAAAATTCGTTCAGAAATCACTCAGCCGCAAGAAATGCGGCAAGGAGAGTGTCTTTCGATTTTCGCCCCTGGAAAAACTTCCCAAGGTCAAATAAAGGACGATAAGTATGGTATTCTAACTTATTTCATTGGGCGTTTTACACGTGAAACTCTTTTAACCCTTTTGTCAACCACGAACGTGATAACACGTCCAGGGATCTCTTGTTTTTTTCAGCAATATATTAATTTTTTTTAATTCGTAAAAATTACTTCGTTTTCCATAAATTATATAATTTATTGGTGTGTGGTTAACCTAGTTTATAAATTGTACAAACATTTTTATAGAAATTTCTGAAAAATCGTAAGGAAATAATTGTTTGTTTTATTGAATCCAATTTTTTTTTTAATATTTGGATGTTTACATCCAATTTTTTTTTAAATTTTTAATTTTGGATGTTTACATAAATTTTTTTTATTTTTATTTTGGATGTTTATATCCATTTTTTTTTTAATTTTGGATGTTTATATCCATTTTTTTTGTTTAATTTTGGATGTTTATATCTAATTTATTTAATTTTAATTTTTAATTTTGGATGTTTATACCCAATTTTTTTTTAATTTTTAATTTTAGATGATTACATCATTTTTTTTAATTTTTAATTTTAGATGTTTATATTCAATTTTTTTTTTAATTTTGGATGTTTATATCCGATTTTTTTTTTATTTTGGATGTTTATATCCAATGTTTTTATATCCAAAAGATTAAACATATTTTCAATTGCGAAAATCGTTAGAGCGTCAGTATATTATAGGGGTTAGATTATTAATACGAGTTCGGACATCAGCGATACAAAAAGATAAATGTACATTATTGCTTGTTAATCCATCACTATCCGGTGGGTCTCAGAAAATCCAAAGCAGAAAATTTAATCTGCACTTTTAAAAATAGGTACTCAAAAAAAAGTAAAATGTACTCATGTTTGAGTACATTCGATGCTTATCATAGCTCCGAATACGTAAGTTTTATTTTCGAAAAAGACATATGTACTCAAAAATGAGTACAATGAATAAAACGAGCAGTTGTTTGCTACATAGGCTGTCTACATAAATCACTTTCAATTATTATCAACAATTACAACTCAGATCCTAAGGCACCGCCGTCCAGTGCATTATCCGTTGAACTACTAGGACGACGTGAAAAAGTTATACACATTATAAATGTTAAAGAAAAAGTGTAAAAAAAAGGTAAAGTAAGATAATTGAGTTGTAATCTCAGTTTCCATTTAAACAATCGCAAATATGGAAAACCATATTATAAACAACCATTTTAAGTTAGTCAGGTAACTTTGTTAACAATGTTTGAACAGAAGCTGGGATTAGCAATTTTAAATCACATGGCTTGTTTTTGAGAAAGTACGGATACTGAAATTTGAGTACGACATCGCTCATTTACGATGCAATTGTACTCAAAGAAAAACGAATAGGTTTGGTACTTTTTTTGCAGAATACATATGGCTGAAACAAAGCCTTTCTTAACTTGACAGCATGTAAGTCACTCATTTTCAAAACTCGTTAAATTAAAAAATAAAATCGAAATTCGAGATTTCTACGTCATTTTGTTCGCTGAACCAACCTCTACGGGGTTCGTATCTCAAACATTTAAGCTTCAAAAACTTCGAATAAAAATTTCGGAAACCCGATACTTCTGCGAAGCTCTTTAAATCCGACGGGCGCGTATATTCGTTAAATCCTCGCTCTTTCCCCCTCACCCTGTTTTTTTTCAGTATTACCAGCCTCCTATCAATATTTTTTGTTTATTATTGGGTATAGAAATGACAACACTGTTTCGCGTTGGAAAAATGTTCTGCATAT
The DNA here is from genome assembly GCA_963932185.1 of Troglohyphantes excavatus. Classification (NCBI taxonomy): domain Eukaryota; kingdom Metazoa; phylum Arthropoda; class Arachnida; order Araneae; family Linyphiidae; genus Troglohyphantes; species Troglohyphantes excavatus. Next base: position 5,254,458 of record OZ010668.1, read on the forward strand.
TGGTGAAAATGTTCTGCATATTGTTATTAATAAATCCTTCATAATGCAGAAAAACTCTGTACATGCCCCCAAAAAAATATTAACGAAGCAAAAAATATCCCAAATTTAGGAAAAGTACTTATGAAATAAGATTTTGAACGAACTTTTGCGTTAAAATGTTAAATTTCAAGCAGTTATTTCAAAAGTTAAAATGTTAAAAAAAAATCGCGTCCAATAAAAACATTAGACGACTCCTTTCATCTAATAAATTTTTCTTTACTATCTTTAGGGTGATTTTAAGTCACCAAATACCAGCCAATATCAAGGAACAGAAATACAGATATCGAAAGATTTTAAGATTTATTCACGTCGAAATGGCTTGTTTGATTGACAACAGATTTGTCTGTTAAATTTGTGACAGCTAAAATCCCATCCTGATCGTTTAGCATAAAATAAATTTTATTTATATATTAAGAAAATTTTACAGTGATTTTTTCTTGTCTGCCCTTTAGAAAGTTATATAATTTTGATATTTCAATACCTTGTTAAATTACGTGAATGCGAATGCGATAAATATGCAATCAAAATGCAATTTATCAGTGTCAAAAAGGATGTAAGTCCACTATTGCCTTTTACGTGTTATTTTGCAGAACATATCATGCGGCTGTGTGTAGAACGTGTTAAGTAAATTATGTGAAAGGTGTAGGAGGAAAACCCCGTCATTGCATGGAATTTAATTTGGAGAAAACGCAATTAAAAGGTTACAAAAGAATAGAAATAATGTACTTCTAGCATAACCGTGTGATAATTATCGCAAACCCCCCCCCCCCCATCCCCACCCCTCACCCCCACTCCTTGCGCTGCAAAAAAGTGAAAAATATTAGCCAATATTTTAAGGCGAAAAAAATGTGTAACGGAATGTTCATAGATGGATGTGTTAGCAACGACTTGTATAATATTAAATAATATTAACCTTAAAGTGAATTATTTTAAACGCATTTTTTAAAATATCGTTTATACCTGTGAGATGAAAGTACGATTCGTCAATGTTTCATGAAATTGTTGTTATTTTAATACATCATGTGTCAAGGTTCGTTGCGTCTAAGGGATCTTTACTATAGAAATAATGGTTTTCTTAAACGAATGAAAATAACGTTGTTGGTTTTGTTTAATTTCATAATAATTTCATAGAAATAAATCTGTACAAAAGTGTGTACGGCACTGGTGGACGTTAAATCTGACTCGATCTGAATCAAACTTGACCGGAGTCCAATGTACTGACCCTTATTGAAGTTTGCATCGGTGTTGTCCTCGCTATATGTCCATGGTTCCAAAATTACGAAATAGTGTTCCGGGGTCTTTCTTTTGAGGTGGTCCCCAAACCGTTGTTATTAGTCCAGTTTTCAATTATAGTGCAACGTGAATTCGACCAACCAAGGTAGGCGTTACCAAATGACCATTGTGTGCCAGCTGAGGTGTTGTTCTCTTCATCCGACCATGCTTTATTATGACGCCATCATTCATTAAGCTAAAGCGGGATTTGCTATGGCTGGTAAACACGTTGATATAGATAAACAACCTTAGCGCATTGTCCCACGTTTAACTATTCTATGTGGGCTCCGCTACAGAAAAGTTGCCCTATCTGTGGTCAAATTCCTAAACGTGGGGGGGGGTGTCGGTTTAAGAGACAGGACGAAGATTTCTCAAAGCATTGTGGATTGGTTTGGTTATAAAACGTCGCACTAGAGCTGCACTGTGGTCTATTGGCAACGGTTCGGGGTCTATCTCGAAAAAAGGAAAGACCCGGGAACACATACACATTCACACACACATTCATACATGCATCCCGTTATTTTAGAACCAAGGTCAGATGACGAGGAAACACCTGAACTGCCACCCAACGCCTTCAATAGACGTCGGGACTTTGGACCCCGATCAGATGTATCGTGCACCAGTCCCGTATACACGCCGTTAATTTTTGCGGATGTTCTGGACGACTTTTCTAGTATTTTGTACCGAAGTTGGCAACTCTCCGATCACAAGATCACTACTCTTTTACTTTTCTAGATCAAGTCCATTTCATGGATTCGAACCACCAATCCTCTGATTAGTAGCTGAACGCCTTACCAACTGAGCAACTGGGTCTCAACATATTCGGAATATACACTCTAATATTCAATAGTAGGCACCCTATACTCATATTCCACGAACAATGCAATGACGACAACAATGATTTTCTCCTGGACAATTCATTATTATCTTATTTTGTTTGACAATATTCATAAACACAATTTGCATTTATACATTTTTTAAAGCTTGTTAAAACAAGGAAACAACCAAATATTTTTTGTGAAAAAAACAGGTTTTTTTAACCTCTAACAACCATGCGTACAATAAATATCCATATGAATTAAAGTATATTTTTTTTAAAAGAAAATCTCAAGCAATTTGATACCAAAATAATTCTGCAATCACAAAATGATGTAGGGGCATACTAATTTCCGAACGAATTATAAAATTCAAAAATCCATTTCTTTTTATATGAACAAAAAAAATCCAACAAAAGACAACTTATTTATCCAAAACGAAAACTCTTTTATCTTTAACTTTTCAATTTCAATCAACAGAAAGCAATTTAAAGCGAGCGAAAATACCATAAAAGCAAAGCAAAAATTCCCATTATCTCTAGCATTCTAATCCTCGCTCCCTCCCCTCATCCCTTATCATAATGATAACACAAATAACAGCCTCACCTTCTCGTTTGATCTGTCATTTTCTCAAATTTTCTCGTCTGGAAAGAAAAAGAAAGGATCTGGCATCACATCCCCCCCCCTTTCCCTCCTTCCACCCACACCTCAAAGTTTTAGTCTTAAGAAAAGAATCGATTGCAAGACCTAATTTTCATTTGAGGCACAATTCGTTCCATCTTATCGGGAAAGAATGTGTTCCTGGCATTTTTCTGGAAGAAAAGCTTCTCTAATAGTATGCCATTATTTAGTTTTTCCCTTTTTTCCCCTTCATTCCGGAGAGCGCTTATTAAATTAATGTAATTTTCCGCTACATCAGCCAGTTTTGCAGTGCTTACTTTTCCGCTGTGCGCCGGAGCGCGAAATCAGTCGGTGGAAAATGAAGAGAAGATCGGTTTTGGGAAAAGCACTCGCGAGTGAGTTAAAAGATCGATTCTTTTATTATTTCTCCTTCGTTTTGCTGAGATTCGATTTTTTTTTATGTTATCTTCTTTCTTTGCCGTGTCAGTAATTCGTATTGAGTGGTAATGTTGGCAATTAGTGCTTTATTACTGCTTTTTGATTCACTTTTTGCGGCCCACTCTCTATTAGTACTGGTTGGTTGGATCACCGTCTCACTGGAACTACACAATGGGCTATTGGTGACGGACCATTAGTTGGTTATTTGGTTAATTAATGTCGCACTAGAGCTGCACAGTGGGCTATTGGCGACGGTTCGAGGCCTATCTCGAAGGAAAGACCCGGGAACGATACCTCGTATTTTTGAATCATGGTCAGATGACGAGGACAACACCTGAGCTGGCACCCAACGCCTTCAATAGACGTCGGGACTTGGGACCCCGATCAGATTGATCGGGCACCAATCCCGTATACACGCCGATAATTTTTGTGGATGTTCTGGACGACATTCTAGTATTTTGGTAGCGAAGTTGGCAACCCTCCGATCGCAATATCACTACTTTAGTCTAGTCCTCGCACAGATTCGAACCGTGAATCCTTTAATTCACAGCCGACATCTTTATCCACTGGGCTATCCGGCCACCCCGAACCATTAGTACTAGACTTGTTTGGACAAGTCCAGTTACATTGATGAGATTAATTTGTCAAACTTGAATATATGTATTCCAGTCTATTAAATTCGATTGAATGGAATCGGTGGAAAAGTAACCGATAACCCTTAATCTTTTAATTATTTTATGGTCGAGATGTGACACTCAGTCACAAAAGTAACAACACGTTATTTTGTTCTTTATTCGTCTTCAAATTAAGCTGGAATCGCATGTTCTTGAACATAAAAAACGTCCTTCTTTCGTTAGCTTATTTTTTTTACCTAATTTCATTTAAAAGTTTGACATCACTTGGATATCATTGGCCTCCGTGGCAGAGTGCATTAAGGCGTCAGCTGAGAATCCGAGAGTTCCCGTTTCGAACCCGTGCGACGGACTGGACTAAGAATAGTACAAAAGTTGTGATATTACGATTGGAGGGTTGCCAACTTCACTAGCAAAATACTAGAATGCCGTCCAGTTTGGTTTGGTTTGGTTTTGTTAATTAACGTCGCACTAGGTTGGTTGGTTGGTTGGTTAACGTCGCACTAGAGCTGCGCAGTGGGCTATTGGCGACGGTTCGGGGTCTATCTCGAAGGAAAGACCCGGGAACACACGCAACTTCATACATGCACCTCGTTATTTTAGAACCATGGTCAGATGACGAGGAAACACCTGAACTGGCACACCCAACGCCTTCAATAGACGTCGGGACTTTGGACCCCGATCAGATGTATCGTGCACCAGTCCCGTATACACGCCGTATAATTTGTTGGATATTTTGGACGACTTTCTAGTATTTTTGTAGTGAAGCTGGCAACCCTCCGATCGCAAGATCACTACTTTTTTACTTTTCTATGTCAAGTCCATTTCCCGGATTCGAACCACCAATCCTCTGATTAGTAGCTGAACGCTTTACCAACTGAGCAACTGGGGCTCTAACGTTGCGCTAGAGCTGCACAGTCGAATGCCGTCCAGAACATCCACAAAAAAATTAACGGTGTGCATACGGGACTGGTGTCCGATAAATCTGATCGGGGTCCAAAGTCCCGACGTCTTTTGAAGGCGTTGGGTGCCAGCTCAGGTGTTGTCCTCGTCATCTGACCATTGTTTAAAAAATACGAGGCATCGTTTCCGGGCTTTCCTTCGAGATAGGCCCCGAACCGTCGCCAATAGCCTACTGTGCAGCTCTAGTGCGACGTTAATTAACCAAACCAAACCTAACCAAACCAAACCGGGTCTTTCCTTTGAGATAGGCCCCGAACCGTCGCCAATAGCCTACTGTGCAGCTCTAGTGCGACGTTAATTAACCAAACCAAACCTAACCAAACCAAACCAAACCAAACCGGGTCTTTCTTTTGAGATAGGCCCCGAACCGTCGCCAATAGCCTACTGTGCAGCTCTAGTGCGACGTTAATTAACCAAACCAAACCTAACCAAACCAAACCAAACCAAACCGGGTCTTTCCTTTGAGATAGGGCACGAACCGTTGACAATAACCCACTGTGCAGCTCTAGTGCGACCTTAATTAATTAAACCAAACCTTGGATATCATCGGAGCAGTGATTGGGGTAAATAACAATAACGGGATATAACTGTTCCTTAAAACTAACATAAATATCAAACTTGTTCCTGGAGGGCTTAGGGTTAAACTATATTGGAACAGGCTACCCACACTCTAAAAAATCAATTGACGGCAAAAGGCACACTGGAATAATAAGTGATTATAAGTTTCTAACTAGAAAGATATTTGATCTTGCAATTTTCGAAGTATATGTTATTCTTTAGTATTGATTATGGTTCAAGCGTAAATATTTCTAGCATGTTCAATTTTAGAATAATATGAAGAAGTTTATATTGTAGTGTAAAAAAAAAAATCTTTGAATAAGCTAACAGGCACCGTTGTATATCACCTTATTTGATAACTAGATAATTTACAAAAGACTCGTTTCATTTTAATTTATTTTTTATTGAAATTGTCATTGTATTTTTTTTATTTAGTATCGCTGTTTTGGTTGTAATGTATAATAAAAATTATGGTTATAAATATAATTTATGGTTTAATATATACAGGATACTCGGAAAATAGCTGAAATTTGAACAAAGTGGAAGACAGAACTGACATAAAAAAAAATTAAATATAATAAAATATGCAGTCGGAATTTTCAATTTAAGTGCCAGTGACAAAGGAAGGTAAAACGAAAAACATGCCAAATAAAACAAACCGTTTAGTAACTGCTTTTTATATAGTAATAACAACGCATAGTAACATTTCATTCTGTATGTTATCGACTGGCATATACTGCGATATTTAAAAATACCATATAACACTGTTACATGCGATATACCCTCTTATATTATATGGGGAAAATATGTTTGGTTCTCTATATCACTCATTCCAAATTTGCCAGATATTTTCCGAATACTATATAAGTTATGGTAAGTTTATCTAATGTATGATGTAATTTATATAATGTATGGTGTATTTTATAAAATTTATTGTGTAATTTATTTAGTGTATGATGTATTTTATATAATTTATTGTGTAAATTTATCTAGAGTATGGTGTACTTTCTAGAACAACGATTTAATTTACTACGAATTTATTGTGTAATTTATATAGTATATGGTGTATATTATAGAATTCATGGTGTAATTTATCTAGTTTATGGTGTAATTTATCTAGTTTATGGTGTATAATATAGAATTCATGGTGTAATTTTTCTAGTGTATAGTGCATTTTATAGAATTTATGGTGTAATGTATTTAATTTTTATTATACATAATCTATGGCATAATGTTATGTTGCAGTGTATATATGTAATATATAATTTACAGTGCGATGTTTTTCAATTATAGCAAAATGAATATAATTTATGGCATAATGTTTACAATTTATAGAGTAATTCATTATATTTTAGTGTAATTTATAAAGTATAGGGTGTAACGCATAAAATGTTTAATGTGTTTTGTAAAGTATATGATGTATTGTATAAAACTAAATGGTATATTTTGTTAAGTATATGGTGTAATGTATAAAATGTATGACGTTATTTACAAAATGTAAAATTTAATGTTATTAATTTGTAATAACCAAATAATATAAAATTGATTTTTACACAATAAACACTATCCTAAACTAATAAATAAAAAAATAACCAAACAAGAAATTCTAATTTTTAACACTTTATTTTAATCTCCATAGTAAATTTACAATTAGCAAACAGCTTTCGCCTTCGTTTGCCTTGACGAACCCACAAAATATATTTACCTCGTCTTACTTATGTACATGCAATAAATTAACATTTATTCTTGTTAACCACAATGTCCCTACTTCAATGTAACAATTCAATAGATCTTGGCATTCCTCCACCACCTTTTCTTACGAGGTCTCCATCCATCCTGCAATCTTCGATTTCGCAATAAACTTTAGACTCCACAACTATCAAAAGCCCTCGTACAAAAATTCTGCTGCTCATCGTGCAAATGTCAGTAATCACAGTCGGTCTGATCGCTTTCTTCGGATTGTAGAATGTGCCATGCTGGCACGTCCCTGGTTCTGCGCGGGTCGATTTTACCAGATCTCATACTTTTTTTATATACAGGGTGCGTTCCATAAGTAATGCGACAAAATTCATAAAAAATCATATATTGGACATATTCGTACAATTAGTTAAAAATCTTCAAAATAGTATCCTCCTGCGTCGATACATTTATGGAGGAGGTTTTTCGAGGCCTGGAAGGCATCCTGGAAAGCTTTCTCCGGGATGTCCTTTAGAGCCGATGTAACATGAGCCTGGATGTTTTCAATTGTGTCCCAATGTTTCCCTTTCAGGGCTCCTTTCAAGCGGGGAAACAAAAGCAAATTCTGGGGGAACCAGGTCAGGCTTGTAGGAGGCTGACGAACCAGTGGGGTATGCGTCCTGGCCAGGAAATCGTTGACAACGATGGAGCTGTGGCTTGGCGTGATATCGTGATGAAGTTTTCATGCGTCCTTGATGTCACTTTGGCAGCGCTCGACCCTCCTTTCTAGCCAGGACCCATACCCCACTGGTGTCCCAGCGTCCCTACAGTCCTGACATGGCTCCACCAAACTTTTTTTTTTTGTTTCCTCGCTTAAAAGGAGCCCTGAAAGGGAAACATTGGGACACGATTGAAAACATCCAGGCTCATGTTACATCGGCTCTAAAGGACCTCACAGAGAAGGCCTTCCTGGATGCCTTCCAGGCCTGGAAACACCGCCTCCATAAATGTATCGACGCAGGAGGATACTATTTTGATGATTTTTAACTAATAGTACGAATATGTCGAATAAATGATTTTTTATGAATTTAGTCGCATTACTTATGGACCGCACCCTGTAAGATGTATTTTAATAAAATTAGGAAAAATTACAAAAGTTTGATTTCTGACACAATTATTTCGTAATTATTTTTAACGAATTTTTTTAACAGATCAAGTAATAACCCATAATAATACCAGTAAATTATTTGCAATATTGTGATGGGCCTTTTGGGGGCAAATAAATTATGTATTTTATATGTTTTACAATATCAATCAACTTCAATATAATAGAATACGAATAAAATATTTTAAAAAAATAGCCCCCAAAAAGTTGTAGGATTTCATCTACGACATATATAACCGCTCACCGTAAAACATTAATCACAGAACTTTGTGTAAAACAATAGTCTGACGATCACGTGCTATAAGCAAGGCAGCATGGTATCCATTTTGGTCAGGTATACTATTTTATAAATCCATTATATTAGTATTTATTAATATGAACTTTTAAACCGGTAAACTAAACAAAAAAGGATATCATCGCTGCTGCTGCTTCGCCATTAATGCTTGTCGTCACACTAATTATTTAAATAAGAACTCTGTTGTCAAAGTTAAAGCCGAAAATGAAGGTAATGTGATCACTACACCAATAGTGTAAATATTAATGGGCTTACACCACTATTTTTTTGTAATTTCACACATATGTCAATACATCCTTTAAGTCTGACGTCACATTGAAAAGTGAGTTTCCCGTGCTGCCATCTATGGAGTTTCAAAGGAACCATCCAGCTTAGCAACGCGATAGCTTTTGTATATAGCTTTGCAATTGGTGAATACAAACCACGTGATATGTATCCTCCAATCATATAGCCACCTGCAAAAACTAACAAGCGTTAATAACGTCCGCGTAAAACGGGCCTAAGATGGAACACGAGTATGTTTGAATAGAAATTTTGAAGATTACTTTTGTTATGCCCTGAAAATCATTTATTGTACACGCGAAACTGTAAATTTTTAATGAAAAGTTTCGTAAATTAACCGAAATTAGAAAAATAGTTTAATAAACAATTTTTTATCTCTGTACTATCTAAAAATTGACTTCATAACTTATATGTGGCATAACTTCATGAGATCAAGCACTTCCACCACAATGGGCCATTCCAGACAGCCCTTTCCAGGAGGCAGAAGGGACACAATAACAGCACACTCCTAATGGACCACGGGTGAGACGCCAAAGCCCTCCTCGGAGGCACCTTCCCTCTGTGTGTGAAGCAGGCACTGATTAACTGATCACTCTTCACTGTAATTGTCACCTGATGGGAAGACAGGAGACGAGTGTCATCAACAGCAACAGGGCGATGACGAGGGACGATAGGGGATGACAAGTGGTCGCTGATTGGCTGCTGATGAGATTGCTGTCGCACACCCCTGCGGAAAGAGGACATTTGATTGGTCGGATGATAAGAGTTGATGCCAAATTTGGCTAATAATCCCCCAGATTTGGCTAATAATCCCCCAGATTAGCTAATCATCCCCCAATTTGGCTAATAATCTTCCAATTTGTAAAAGAGAAAAATTTGAAGTTCAGTTTAAAATAAAGTGTGTTAGCCTAATCAAAGCAATGTACTGATTGCTCATATTATTTCTTAGCTTAGTTCAATTCTTCATGTAAAGTTATATCCAATATCTTAATAATATTTAATAACCCACCTAACCTGATGTTGCTCTCGTATTAAAGCAAAGAAGCTAGTTACTGTGACCTTTGAAGATTGAAGGAGTAGTCTGGCTTCTATTAATTACCTGTTGGGTAAAACCCCTCAATACTGATTTAAAAAAAAACATTCCAGCTTCGATAAATTGACCAATCATTATATCTAAATAATGTGACGTCACATTCGTCATTTATCCAGAGTAGAACTATATCGTATTGGAGAAAAGAATACCGACAAAACCAAAGTTAATTAAAGCTGAAAACACGTGCGTTCTTCGTCCTTGTAAAAGTATATTTAATGTAAGTAAACTAGTCTAAAACTTAACTAAGTACTTCAAAACAAATTACATTAGACCACACCCTTTCTAATTGAGATTTGAGTTAATTATGTGTATCCGACAGGCAGTTATCAGTGGATAGTGCGAAAAGATAGATTGTATAATTTGTAATAATGAGTTCTCCAAATAAGTTACTTAATGTCTTGCTGACCAAGATTTCAACCAGGTTTAGCTTTAGAAAGTTTTAAAGTGCGCACCACTGAACTGTAATTGTAACTTCTGGATAGCTGAAAACCAGTTCCATCTGTGAGCGAGATTGAAGTCATACTGTACCCTAACTAAATTTTTAAAAGTGATTTTGTTGGGTAATTTTTTAAGTAAAATCGTTATAGAAATGTAAAATGTGTTAAGATATTGTGTTTTCTACTTTTGAAATTAATTTGTATATCGCCAAATATTTAGTTTTTGTTTCTACTTGCTGTTGGTTAAAATGGATTTCAAAGCATTGACATTCAAAATGGGTTTCAAAGAAAATAAAAAAAAACAGCCAAAAGCACTACAATTCAGCATATTTCAGCATGAACATATAACATATAGAGGTAGAAATGAAAGTGCGGTACAGTTTTTTACCCTCGAATTGGCTTCAAGTTGACAAACTGACTTGTCCAATCCAGAAATTACATTTAAAGATGCGTGGTACGCACAAATATAGCTGTTATGTTACGTCTACTATGATAATAACGTCAGCTTAAATATTTAATTAGTGTGTCCTTAAGCAACGTTAATGCAACGTCAGAGTTTAGGTCATAATGTTACGTTAATTCATAGTCGGGAACAACGGTCGTACCACAATAAACATCGTTTGGGTTGACATTCGCGACATTAAATACATCTTCAGTTTTTAGAGTTTGTGATCAAACAACATTTGAAGAAGTCGGACGCAAAACTAAATGTATCCAATATATTTTTTTTTAATCGGGATATGTCAATGGGATATCAATATTTATGAGTTTTTGATCAAACAACATTTGAAGAAGTCGGACGCAAAACTAAATGTATCCAATATATTTTTTTTTAATCGGGATATGTCAATGGGATATCAATATTTATGAGTTTGTGATCAAACAACATTTGAAGAAGTCGGACGCAAAACTAAATGTATCCAATATATTTTTTTTTAATCGGGATATGTCAATGGGATATCAATATTTATGAGTTTGTGATCAAACAACATTTGAAGAAGTCGGACGCAAAACTAAATGTATCCAATATATTTTTTTTTAATCGGGATATGTCAATGGGATATCGATATTTATGTTGAAAGGCATCTAAAACACCAAACAGTCACACAAAAAAATTCTACACCCATTTCGAATTAATGTTTAAAAACTAGAGGTCGAAGCAAAACCAACTTTGTTCGCCCGACCAATCAGACGACGGTCAACGGATCCACCACACCAATCAGAACGCGGCCAGCCATATCATAATAAATATAACAGATCTCGTCCGATCACCGAAGTCGGGGCATCATCAGTCACGGTCAGTTTTACGGAGGTTAACACTGCATAATGTTGGCCTAAACAGGGGCCCGGTGGCCCCGAGGAATAGTATCCGGCTAGCAATCACAGGATTGGGAGTTCGAATCGAAGCGGGTTTGACAAAAGGCTACGAAGTCTGCTTTGAACTGTTGCAGAAACTTTAAAATAGAGCGCACAGTGATGACATATGTATAATTTTTCATTGGTTGGGGTAAAACCAACTTTATCTAAACGTAAATATCAAATGACTAAATATTAGTTATTTTTATCTGTGTTTTTTAAAGATTCATCGGGTAACTAAGATACCGAGCAAATAAAAATTATCACATTAGGTATTAAAAATAATTTGAAATACGAAACATTTTGATGTAATACATAAAGTTGGTTTTGCGCCGGACCTCCTCGTTTATACAAAGCCAAGGTTGATGGTCGTTCAATCTTGGCCGAACGGCAGGGTTGACTATCGTACCGTATTAGGAATAATTGGAAGATAATACAACGTCAGCACATTTACGACTATCTTTATATATATTTCTCTTACGCGGTGAATGAAAAACGCTGTTTTTCTGTAAGCGGAGTGACAACAGCTAGTTTGTTTACGAAATTTTGTTGCGCCCACATTTTTATTTTGCCATTATGTAAGCCAATTTGACGATTAGCCCCTTCAATTCATTAGTAAATATTTATTTTGTTGATGTCAGCTTAAATTAGGAAGAATATAAACCCTATTACATTAAAAAGAGAAGTTTTGAAAAACGCTTTTCTAAACTTTACATGAGCGAACATTGAGGTGGCGCCATCTGTTGGCAATTTTGAAAACTAGATTTCTATGAACTTCATTTTTATGACGTATTAACTTAGTAACATACACACTTCTGGTAGGCAAGAGTATGGTAAGCTTAACGTCAATTATGCAAAAACAAACTAACAATAATGTTATAAATTAAACTAAAATGCAGGAAAGGTGTGAAAATAACTTGGAAAATAATAAATAATGGTAGAAATAAAATAATAAATAATGGCTTGCCAGTGGTTCCATTGTTTTCATTTGTAGTTTAAAGAAATTAAATGATTTTATATTGATTTATATGGCGAAAAAATGTATTGATCACAAGATGAATTATAATTTAAATTTACAGTTTCAACGTTTAAAGTTTTTGGTAATATAATTAAAAAAAGTATTGTTACTAGGACACATTGTTATTGTGTCCTACCTTTTAGCGAGCGAAGCGAGAAGTGGTTTGCGGAGCAAACCTATGAGGATTGCGTAGCAATTCTCCGGGGGTTGGCGGTGCGTTAGCGGAGCAGGGGACGGAGCCTCCTAGTACAACTATAATACATGTGTAATGTGTTGGGTTGATTATCGTACAACGTCTTTTAAATCGGCGTTGACAGAAATGAGATATCGCACTATTTCCAGGATATGCAGAATATGGATAAAGTGCTGTTACCTGTGGATGATATGTTGAAAGCTACGTTTTCTGAGATAGCATGATCCAGACTCCGCCGACAGGTGTCGTGCACACCGGACAGGTGCGCCGTCTTGTCCTTGGTCCAGTACACCTGTAATGACAGCAGATACACCAATTCTGTTAGGCAATGTTTGAACTTGAACTGCCGACAACGAAATTACGTCTTCAATTGTTGCTTATTTTCTGGGATACCATCGGCATTGAATGAAAACTTCTTCAAACCACAGATTTAGCAGCCGTAGCGAAAGTGGCTTGGCGACAATATTCCAAGATGTTTACTCCAAATCGTGTAATTATTTTAAAACAAGAAATGATCGGAAATTCTTACATCACTAAATAAGCGACCTGAATATCTATATAACTATCCTATTTTAAACGTTTAAAACACTTTATGTCATATTGAAATTAACATGGAAACTATGCACGAGTCAATGCATTTAGGAAATATTATTCGCGTTTTCCCATGATTCATTTCAATGTGACAAAACACTTTGTGACTGTTTTTTTTTCCTCAATCAACCTTTTTAAATTATTTTATTGAATTACTAGAATTTAAATATACAATTAAAAAGTGCACTCTGAATGTATTTTTAAAATACAATATAATTTAAAAGAATATCATTTAATATCTCAAAATCTTCAACTTTCGCTAAGATCTTCTTCTGATTGCCAGAAGTCATCGGAACTCTATGAAATTAAGAACTATATATTTGTTATATGTGGTTGGCATTTTTCGAAAGAGTAGCGGGTTCTGTTTAATAATTAACGTCGCACTAGACCTGCACAGTGGGCTATTGGCAACGGTTCGGGGCCTATCTCGCCTATCTCAAAGAAAGACTCGGGAACGATGTATCGTATTTTTGAAACATGGTCAGATGATGAGGACAACATCTCAGCTGGTACCCGGCGCAACCTCAATAGTCATCAGGGCATTGGACCCGGATCAAATATATAGTGCACCAGCTCTCGTATACACTCCACTATAATTTGTCGGATGTTGCGAACGAGTTTCTAGTATTTTTGTAAGACATCTGGCAACTAACTCACTAATTGCAAGATCACAACTTTTTTTATTTTTCTTTGTCACGCCCATTGCACGAGTTTGAACTAGCAATCATCTAATTACTAGTTGAACGCCTTTATCCACTGCGCAACTGTTGACTCTAAAAAAGTATAGAGGGACGTTTGCAACTACTTTGGTTGTTTGTGGTTATCTTTGCGACTAATTTGGTTGTTTGTGGTTACATTTGCAACTACTTTGGTTGTTTGTGGTTATCTTTGCAACTAATTTGGTTGTTTGTAGTTATCTTTGCAACTACTTTGGTTGTTTGTGGTTATCTTTGCAACTACTTTGGTTGTTTGTGGTTATCTTTGCAACTACTTTGGTTGTTTGTGGTTATCTTTGCAACTACTTTGGTTGTTTGTGGTTATCTTTGCAACTTTGGTGCGAAATAAAACCTAAACGAAATGAGATAGCTAAGTTATGTTACATGCACATGTAAAAGCAACATAATTGCATAGATGCTGATGTTACATGTACAAGCAACATAGCTTGCTATCTAATTTCGTTTTGCGTAACAAAGTTGTAAAGATAATTCTAATTCGTCCTGCAGTATAAATAAACTAAAGTATCCGTATGTAGTGGAGCAATACTTACGAAGCAATATTTGTATCCTGTGTTTCGTAGTCCAGTCACAAGAAAACTCTTGCCGTCTTCCTCCCAGGACCCATGGCAGTGGAAGCCTGTAAATGAGAACATTACAAAAACTATTCTTTTAAGGTGTACGTACACACTTGATTTTATTTTTTAATTATAAATTTAAAAATCTAGTTTTTACATATATGATAACACCTTAAAAATAGTGATGATTCATTATAATAAAACCTGATTAAAGCAGACACTAATTAGCTTTTTATATGTTAATTAGCATGTTTTTTCAAACATGATTACGCAAGTTGTAATAATTAAAGAAGCATAATTTTCATTTGAAATTACTCGCAATATCTGTCTTAATGGTATGACCCTCCAAAAAACTTTATATCATTCAAACTTTTTTTGTTTTTAATTATCTCGAGAGTATCTTAAAAAAAAACACTTTTTTATTCAAATTTTTAGCTTTAAAATTCTATTGAAAGTTATTTTTTTAAAGAATCGTTATGATGGATGGTCATAACATCTTACATCTAATAAAAAGTTGAATTAAAAAATAATTTTACAAACTTGCAAACTTGAGTTATCATGTTTTGAATAAAGGGACATATGGTAAAAAAATGCAATTCTTCAGAAATTGAGTGTAAAATTTACAAAACATATTCATATTGCAAGCGGGGCCATAGAATAACTCTTTGCAAATAAAAAAATTGTTTCACATATGTATTCAATATTGGTATCATCTGAAAGATAATGAATTGATAAATACTATAGGACTAACAAAATATTTTAGAATTTTTGGCCGATTTACGTTTTTTATAGGGTGTATGTACACTTTAAACGATTAGACAACACAACAGAAAAATCCAACGTACGTAATAACATTGTCACCTACTGCTGGTGCAGTCACCGACACCGGTTTTCCCGGTGTGTGAAAAAGCTGTCTTACTCCTTCAATTACGAGTTGTATTGCCAAATAAATTATCAGACCACACACTCCATACCCACTGTTTACGGGTTTGGTTTGGTTAATTAACGTCGCACTAGAGTTACACAGTGGTCTATTGGCGACGGTTCGGGGCCTATTTCGAAAGAAAGACCCGGGAACGATGCCTCGTATTTTTGAACCATGGTCAGATGACGAGGACAACACCTGAGCTGGCACCCAACGCCTTCAATAGACGTTGAGACTTTGGACTCCGATCCGATTTATCGTACACCAGTCCCGTATACACGCCGTTGTGGATGTTCTGGACGACATAGTATTTTGGTAGCGAAGTTGGCAACCCTCCAATCGCAATATCACTACTTTTTTTTTTTTTAAAGAACCACAGTTGCTTATTGGATAAGGCGTTCAGTTACTAATCAGAGGATTGGTGGTTCGAATCCGTGCGATTAACTTGACAGAGAAAAGTAAAAAAGTAGTGATCTTGCGATCGGAGAGTTGCCAGCTTCGCTACAAAAATACTAGAAAGTCGTCCAGAACATCCAACAAATTATACTGGCGTGTATACGGGATTGGTGCATGATAAATCGGGGTCCAATGTCCTGACGCCTATTGAGGTTGCGTCAGGTGCCAGTTCAGGTGTTTCCTCGTCATCTGACCATGGTTCTAAAATAACGAGGTGCATGTATGAATGTGTGTGTGAATGTGTATGTGTTCCCGGATCGTTCCTTCGAGATTGACCCCGAACCGTCGCCAATAGCTCGCTGTGCAGCTCTATTGCGATGTTATTTAACAAAACCAAGCCAAACCAACCTCATGAAAAGGATAACCTCATTTGTTTTACTGAAGCGGGGGGGGGAATCACAAATTGAAATGTGGGAAATGCCCTTACTCTTGACGTCCGTGAAGGAGGCGCAGCTGATGAGGAACTCGAGCGAATTGTGGAGGTGGGACCGGCAACCGGCGATCTTGACCGCGTGGTCCCTGCAGAAGTCCGGCCGGAAGGAGGCGGAGGCGGTCTTCACCATGTGCACCCGGATCTCGTTGGTCTCCACCATCTGGGGGCAGCTGGACTTCGGGACGGTGCGACCTGTGCACGACAAGAGTAGACACACAACTCACTAAGTACGAATAGATAATTCATGGAATAAAGACATAACGTGTTATTTGGTTTTGAAGTGCGATCTATCGAGATTGAACTCGGGACCTTTTGTATGATATTCTGATACTCTATCCGTTAAACTAAAGTAATTACTGCACCCCGAGGGATGGTATCGGATATATGAAGTGACCAATATAGTACCTACTATCTTAGTGAGTCGGACGGAAACTTCGAGCATGTATCCTTTGTAGTAGAGGAGTCATGACGTCACTCTCGCTATCATCAAAGTGAAGCCAACATGTATGGCCTTAGTCACGGTTAATTACGTCCTTTTATTCATAAATTTTCGCTGTTACACATTTCTCAATTCATCAGCCGATCGCGAGTATATTTTAATTCATAATTTCGAAGAGATGGCACTTGATATGAGCCTTTCGCTCCGAGATGTGGGCTTCACGATTCTGACGTCATATTCTCTCTACTACAGACCATTCATGCTCGACAGACGGAAATACAAATGATGCTTGCAGTGAGTCACGAGTAAAAATGCGGTGGTCGAATGGAGATGTCGCCTCAAGTCATTGGTGGAAGGTGCGATTGTTCTTAGTTCAGAATCGCTACTATAGAGAAATGCGATCTACCGGGATTAAACTCGAGACCTTTTGCGTGCCACTCCGATACTGTATCTGTTAGGCTAAAGTAATTACTGTACCCAGAAGAATGGTATGAGGTATATGAAGTGAAAACCACACCTTGATTACTATCCACACACCTTTGGGAAATGATCACCACGCCTTTGGAGTCTTCATAAAATTTAACAAGAACGTCAAATTTGAGTTTAAAAAAAAAAAAAATTATTTTGTTAGATCAATCGGTCTGATATCCAAAACAGACAGTCCAAAAACTGTGATAGAAGGAAAAGCATAGAAGTCAATAGTAACCTGTTCTCTCCACTTCCACCTCTTAGTCTCATTCTACACGGACGTAATTTACGTTTAACTTTTGCTGATTATGTGGTTATGTGATTGAGAAATACACACATAATAGCTATAACAAACAATCGCAGAGTCATCTTTTAAAGCTAACGATAGCAAATAATATGAATATTAAAGAAGTCTTAGGTTATTTCTACGTGAAGTCTATTAACGCACGTTAAATTTTACAAATCACGTTTACCATGTCCGTGAAGGATGGTCATTAAAGGATAAAATACGTATTTGTATTTAATCCTTTAATGCCCATCCTTCACGGACGTGGTAAACGTCCGTTATTTATTATAAATGTATGTATAAACGTACGTTTATTTGTGTCCTCTTATTTTTTTGCAAAAAAACAAAAAAAAAGTGTTCCTGAGTTTTAAAAAATAAATTTTCAAGATCTTTTGGAATTGTCGAAGAACAAACTTTGAGTTAATTTGCGTTTCCGCTGAAATTCCCAAACATATTGTTTTTGATACATATGAGCACAACATATTTAAAAAAAGAACATAAATAATCGCTAACAGGTCAGTAAAAAGAGTAAATTTTAAAGACGTCGTGGTGTGCAAAGGTTTTAAAGTTTTATTATATAACGGTTGATTGCCTGATTTAAGGCAAAATGACTGAATTGTGATTTATTGTTTAACATGTTAATATATTGATCAAGTGATGCATTGTTTGAATAGCATTTTATACCCGATCACAACACTTCATAAACCTTTTTTTCACAAGCTTAAACAAATCCTGTCAGAATTGAGAATCACCTCAACATTTTAAAATTTATATTGCTTTTGCTCTTATCAACACCGTTGCTTTATTAATAGGTTTATACTTACCGACTAAAGTGACATAATCCTGAGTATTGGTACTGGATGATATAGAATAGCAGGCTTCATGTGCGCTTCTTGCTAATTCACCTAGCAAATATTTCAAAACATAACATATTCTTAGGCACTTACATACTGTAATACAACATAAATTAATATTTATTTTAAGTACTTACACATTGTGATACAATATAACTAACATATATTTCAATTAAGAGGCTTTAAAATAAAGACAATAAATTGATTGTAAAACAAATAAATTTATATTTAAAAAAATACGTTGATTGTAGAAGAAGTAAATAGGTTACAATTGAAATAATTTGATTGTAAGAGAATTAAATTGATCTTGGGGGATATAAGTTGATTATAAAAAGAATTAAATTGAATGTAAAAGAAAGAAATTGATTGTAAAATAAATTAATGGTTTAAGTATTTTAAATTTATACTTCCTTAAAAAAATACTTACCATACTGAATTTCTATAATATGATTGTGTCTTTTGTAGAATTTCATGCAAATGTATCCATTTTTACTAGTTAGAAAAAATAAATAGAAGTATTAATATATGTTTGATGGTTATACATTTCAATAACAGAATATTAATTATTTCCTTTCATTATATTTTTAAACCAAAAAAACATTTAAACTTAATTGCATACTATGTTATTTTTCAGCATTGAAAATTGTAATCAAAAATATAATAAGTTTGTTATTTTTACTCAGCCTATCCTAAAACTTTAGCTATTACATAAAATATGCCAGAATTTACTTATTTCACTCTTGTGAAAATACTAAATCTCGAGAAATGGTGTGTTAAACCCTCCCCCTCTTATTATTTAAAATAAACAAAAACAGCAAGTTTTTAGTTCTAAGAAGATAATTAATTAATAACCTTATATATCGCTGACTTCAAAAGAGGCTGCAGAGGAAATAACTTTAACGGGGTAAAGAGAACCTTGAAAAATAACGCAGGTACATGTCAGCGATTCTCTTTGAATTCAACAGATTACATTTTCCCCACTCAAAACATGACAAGAGCTTCAAAGAACCAGTCGCGATCGCCACAACGTCCCTAAGTTAGTGTTAAAGCGTATATATTTAATGTCATAGATAAACGTTGTTTAAAACAGTATCGGACGAAATAAGGCTTTACAAGCAGGATACAAGCCACTCGGAAGAGCGCCTTTAAACTTAATTCCCCTCTGTCCGAAGAGTGATGATGAATGAAGAAAGAATCATGCATTTTGTCGGATTCCACGGTGGACAATAGCAACTGGTTTGGGATGGTCGCTGCCCACTTTAAAAAGAGATGCCATTATCACCTCCTGACACCTATATATTTTAAAGGGCATCTTTATTTTGTAAAAGGATCCAGCTTCGTCAAACTTAACGAATAGTAAGGAAATCGTTTACAGTCTTAAATAGAATTTTAACCGTTCCTGTGTTTCTGAGAACTTAAAAAGACCTCATTTCATATGCAAAGAGTATTTTTTTTAATAACGGGTCTGTAAAGGTTAATTTAGTACTTTTGAACAATGTGGGAGTTTCACGTGGCGTATTAACATGGTTACTTACTAGTAGTTTCGATTTCTTTCCTTCAGCAGACAACTTTGCTTTTGTTTGTTTAGTCGCTACGCTTGCAATTATTGTTTATAATATTTGTTTTTTCCAAATAAGTAATATTTTTATTCCATATATGAATAAATTTAAGTACATAAATACTTATATTATATTTGTATATAATTAGAATTACAACAAAATACGGAAACATATTTTTATTTCAACACAAACATACTTGAAAAACGATTAGTACAATCTATCTCAGTGTATGTAGTAAATATTTCTATATTGAGGTATTATTTAAAGACTAAAACTTAAAATTATAGTACAGGAGCTAAAGCTCCATGCTAACCCTACGGAACTTATTCAGCGTCGCGGAACTTTCTCCATGTTCCGTTAGAACATCGGTCTTCTTCTTCTCGGCGTGAAACTCCCCCATAAGTCTTTGCCGAAACTGTCTTGTAGGTTATGCTACAAGTACAGTCTTAAGATTATGAAGTTAACGTATATTTAACACAAATGCTCACCATCCCGAAGTGCTGTAGGCGACTATGGTGCTGGAGTTGCCAGGGGCGTTGGGCACGTGCTCGATGCAGATGAACTTGGTGTCCTCCTGGTCGTGGTTGGAGATCTTGAACGAGTTGTTCTTCCCCCCGATCGTGTAGGTAGTCCGGCCGTCCAGAGTGTGCCACTTGTGATTGGACGTGACCCAGGACGGGAATTGACAACCACTGATGGGATGTTTGCCTGAATAGTCAAACTTAATAGTCAAACTTCCGTCAAAATAGGCAACTTTTACCCAAATAGTCAAACTTCAGTCAAATTATTCAACTTTCGTCTGAATAGTCAAACTTAATATTCAATTTCAGTCAAAACAGTTAATTTTTGTCTGCATAGTCAAACTTCTGTCCCAATAGTCAAATTTTGCCTTAGTCAAACTTAATACTCAACTTCAGTTAAAATAGTCAACTTTTGCCCAAATAGTCAAACTTAATACTCAACTTCAGTTAAAATAGTCAACTTTTGCCCAAATAGTCAAACTTAATACTCAACTTCAGTTAAAATAGTCAACTTTCGCCTGAATAGTCGAACTTAATGATATCTAATTTTTTCAATATATAAATATGACATTTATGTTACCGTTTTTAAATACAAATGAATTTTTTTATAAATGAATTTACAGGGTAGAACATTTTAATTTTAATATACATTTAGCATGTTATTCTATTCTTGAAACCCCCCAAAAATAATAGGAAATATAAAACTTACTCTTGGTGAGCCTCATCGTTCTTGACCCTTCCCACGGAGAGACGAGGCCGTCGCAAGTGGCGTCAGCAGACTGCGACATCTGTATCACGACTTTGTCCGTCAGGTAGTCAAACACCTGTTAGACACAGAAATAAAAATTCCGTTAACCCTAAACATGTGCGAGAAGCATAACACATTACAGAAAATTCAACTTAAATCGATATGAATCCATTGACCTCAAGACGCGACTCTCAGTGACAAAAATAGCATACAAAAACACACACTTTTCTTTCTTCAGCTTGTTATTTATATAAATCCATTTAAAAGTATGACATTGATTGGGTATCATTAGATCATTGACTGGGGAAAAGAACAAGAACGGGTTGTAACCATAGAGTAATGATACAAATAGAGGAATAAAAATGCTGATTTCCGTGTGTCCATCAATGAAACCACGTAATATGTGGAAATGCCGATTCATTCACGCGCCAATATTACTTGGCAGGCCTTGGCGACTTTCAGAACTAAACGAGATCGAAGTATTGTAATATGGTTTTGTGTTTAATTTTGTATTTACATATAGTTTTTTTGAACGAGTGACACTATTTAAGGGAGTTTAACAGATATATTAAGGAGATTTTTCTTACTTTGTAGTTTTGAAATAATTGCATTACGTTTTTATGTAAAAAAATTTACCATAAGCAAAGTTCTTTCAATTGTGATTTTGTATAGTTCAATAAGAGAATATGAACAATAAAACCTGAGAAATATAAAGAGTTTCGCTTCTTCGAGTATTGAACACAAATAAAATATTTTCGTTTCGTTAATGAAGAGGGAATATTTAGCGCATATTGTTTGAAAATAAGTAAATACGTACATATATGTTAAGAAGTTGAATACAGACAGAACTCCTTATCACCAAAAAAGAAGAAAGTGCGCCAAATTTGAAACTCCTGCAGATGTCTGAACGCCAAATGTGGCAGCGCTATAACCACGTGATGTTGGTTTTTCTTTTCAATGTTGACACCGCGGCCTTATGAGAGTCTGGTATTGAAGGCGCTCTCTATTTAATATTACAACTCTCTGGTTGTAACTGTTCCATAAAAAGAACGTGAATATCAACATGTTCCTGGAGTTCAAAGGGTTAAAAGTAGAAATATTTTAAAAGAGTACTGGATGATGTACGAGAAAACCTCAGCTATATTTCCGTAATATTATTAAATACCGCGTTTAGAAAAAAAAACATTTTCGTATCATTCAACCAGTACTACGACTATGTCAAGATGTATATACATATCCCTATACAAACCCTTGGCATGTCAATTGTGTTATCCATAGTTGTAGTACTGACAGGACGATAATATTCTTATATCACCAAATTTTATAACATGTTGTTTATTTAGATAACACTTTTATTATAAGGTTTTACCATAAGGTTTAAGGTTCGAGAATCTAATGCCTTAGTTAAAATTTCACCAATAGCCATCATGGCATTACTTGACCATCCAATTTTTTTTATAGATTTAAAAAAAAAAAATTTGAATATCAGATATATATAAAAACTAGCTGAAATACCCGTACTACGCACGGGAAGGAAAAAAGTTACAAAATAGATCCAAATACAATAATTATAAGCGAAATAAATAATATTCTTAATACGTCACCCATCAGGGGGAAGGAAATAAAGTATTATTTTATTAGTAAGGTCCCCCAAAGAACTGAAAAAATAAATATTATGGAGAAGTTGGCTGTACAATAATATGGATATATATATACGTTGCCCCTGTTGATTAACATCCATATTTTAACCTTTAGTAACATCCCAGAAGTTTAAGGATGAACAAATCTTATAATTGTGTAATAATAATTATTAACGAAAACAAAATTTGTATTTATTTGGCGACATTTCTTATTTTTTTCACGACAGTTTGGCGATATTTAGTCATCAGCCCATCAGAATGTTCCTATAGTTTACATACTATTAACATTTTTCATTGTTTCAATCTTGAAATATTGCATTGTTACATGTTTCCCATATTAATCCTATGGAAATGTTTTTAATAAAATCGTTATATTGACAGTTCAAGTTGGAATTTTAAAAATTTCTTTCCCCGTGTACCTACGGCCCAAGATGAAATTGTGCTCCAAATTTCAGCACTCTAAGTCGTTTGGAATTGTAGATACCCAAACTAACGTCGCTACGAACATCGAAAAAGGGGTTTTACACCACCTTAAATACGTTCGATCGGAACAAAAATAGCATACTTTTCCTATTTAAGGTATAAGGAACAAGTTTGCCAAATTTCTTCTCCATAGGTATACAGGAAGTTTGCGAATTACTGATGAGTGAATGAGTGGGTTTTTTTCGCATTTATATATATAGATAACATGTAATGTGCATATAAAAGACAAAAAGGACAAGATATTTTCCCTAAAAATTGTTACGGTGACCTATTTTTCAATTTATATAAAATGTGCTTATTGTCGAAGGACACAAGGAATAAAACGTTGCCCCCTCCCCCCTTTCCCCCGTCATTTACACACTTGATATAACGCACTTATTCGCAAAATGAAGCTACATTTTAATAGTTATTTTCGGATGCTACAAAATAACATAAAAATATCATTATCGACAAAAGCCTGACATTGCACTTTAATCCCTTGCACCCTTCGTATGGTAACCACTAATCCAGCAAGAAAATATGAATCGGAGTAAATTGGATTAAAATGACACAGCGGTGCAGCAAAAGGCTTAAGGAAGACAACGAAATGCTTGCTTTGGATTTTTTCTAGACTGTCGGATGCCTGGAGATACATTTGAAACACGTTATTATTGCATATCTCAGTCAAATAATCCAATAATCATATACATGTGCAAATAAACAACTGAGTTACACAATGGACGATACTCACAAAGCATCTGTATGCGTTCTCGTCTGTGAAGGACTGTTTGTAGCTCTTCCTCGTCGAGATCTTCCCTACCAAGTAGTGCGCCGAACCTTCCTTCCACACTGCGGTGCACGTCAACTCCTCAACTGCGAGAAGAATCAAATTTAATATAACATTTAATGACCTCATGTTTGTTCTTTAAACAAAGGCAAAACTCATGTCCAGCCTGATTTAGACATTCGCAAATATTTTAAAGGGAGACCCGAGCCCCTAATCCTAATTTGTTTATTAATGAATTCAGACATACCATTTTTTTTATATTATTAGAACCATCTTTAGCTGAACAATAATCAAAAACAAAAATATATTTAAAAAAAATATTTTTGTTATTTTTTGTATTTTTTAAGCTTAAAAAGACTTTTCTTAAATACACTACTCCTCTTTTAATTTGTAATGTTTTTAAATTATTTTAACTGATTAAATAACGTCAAAGTACATACTATAAACGTATGTATAGACTTTTGCAGATTTGGATTTTAATTGTCTTCAAAAACTTATTTTAAGTACAAAACCCAAAAAATATTCAATTTTTTAAGTTTAATAATTTGTAAAAAAATAATTTATAACTTAATTTAAAAAAGCTATACATACAAACAACAAACATTACAAATATTAGAGCTTCGAAAAATATTAACGGTTTAGTTTTAGGTTAATTATTAACAAAGCCTTAGCATTTTAAACGTAAACAAAAGTTTTAAAAAATAGTTTGAGTAAATGACGATTGTTGCAGACGAAAAGCATGTAGAGAGATGATAAATGGTATATAAACATCTAAAAAAACATATGTTATGTTTCTTTTACTGTTTTGAAATTTTGTACACACCTTCTTAAGTACGTTTAGCATCGTTTTATGAAGAAAAAATAATTAGCAATTTTTCCGGATTTTGTGGCTCTGGTCCCGGTTACAGAAGAAAAAAACTAGACATTGCACTTTGGATTTTAAGGTATAGATTTTAAGGTATAGATTTTAAGGTTGGATTTTAAGCTATAGATTTCGAATATGCCATCCTCATCTGTACCATCTGTATCCTCATCTGTGTCATTGTACTCAAAGTAATGCTGATTATTCGCAGTTCCGGGGCTTTCTAACAAATTGATAGTTTTCTTAAAATAGAGAGTTCCTGGGATAAATCATTGAGTTTTTCATAAAAATAGACTGCCGTGACATAATGGCCCCATGTGCCTTTCACTTTCCCTGTTCCCGGTACCATAGGTTGGTTACACACTGCCTCTGCCTGTTCCATTATTCCTTGGGTACGTTTGGTTAATCAACGTCACTAGAGATTCCTTGGACGGATCGGGTTGGGACTGAAAGGTCCTGGTCGTCCTCTTCGACCAAGACCATCCAAACTACAATTCTTGATGATCATTGTCAATGATGGAGTCTGAATTTTAGAGGAGATCTCTTGTCCATTGGTTAATTTAGAACAAGTCATTTATGTCGCATTTTCTCTGATTGGACCCCTGTCCTCAGCTCGTTTATTGGAATTATTGGAATTCGGTTAACGAAATAACCGCATTATTTATTTTCAGACACATAGTGTCGTATAAAGTCAGGGTCTGCGTTAAAATAACCATTCAAAGTTATATCATAATGGTGGGGTCATTGAGATTATCTGAGGTTTTTGTCGCCAGACCGGAAGATGGAAGATCAATAGGTATCCGTTAAATCAGTTAGTTAACACTATTGCATTGCACCACGGCACAGTTGTGTAATAGATAAGATTACGTTCATTTGACATTGGGCATTCAAATTGCTGATGTTCAGAGAAAGCACAGCAGATGTGTAAAGGGCTTGACACTCACCGCTGCTTTCCGTCCCCAGGACGTCCGCGCACGCCTGGAACCTGAACAACAGGTGCGAGTCGTCCGTACAGCTGTCGATGGTGGACATAGGATACTGGCACTCTCCGTGACCCCTGCTGTACGTGAACGTGAATGGACCCCGTAGTTCGCAAGACACGGGATCGGCGTCCACTGCAAAGAGAGAGAGAAACACGTGTTGATAAAATGAAATATGTGACTGTAGTCGGAGCACGGGTTTTATGTAAAATGTCATTTCACCAAATTATATAGAAAATCTTCGCCAACAAATTTTGCCTGGATCGAAAACTTCGCCAACGTGAGAATTGTAGGATACGTAGTTGGATCATCGCGGATCCACATCCTTGCCTCGTATATGATTAGCTTTATTTCCCAGATTTTACAAGCATTAGCGTTCAATTTCGTAACGAACGAGATCAAATTTATCAATCGGGCTATTTGTCGATATACATCAGGAAAAATTCAACATCAGATTGTAAAAATAAAATTGTTTACATGCTTTATAAAACAGTTTGAAACATAAACAAATTGGTTATAAAATGAAATATGTGACTGTAGTCGGAGCACGGGTTTTATGTAAAATGTCATTTCACCAAATTATATAGAAAATCTTCGCCAACAAATTTTGCCTGGATCGAAAACTTCGCCAACGTGAGAATTGTAGGATACGTAGTTGGATCATCGCGGATCCACATCCTTGCCTCGTATATGATTAGCTTTATTTCCCAGATTTTACAAGCATTAGCGTTCAATTTCGTAACGAACGAGATCAAATTTATCAATCGGGCTATTTGTCGATATACATCAGGAAAAATTCAACATCAGATTGTAAAAATAAAATTGTTTACATGCTTTATAAAACAGTTTGAAACATAAACAAATTGCATTTTTTTTAATTTTTCTGTATAAAACTTTAAAAAAATCATCTACCTATTCTATTCAATAACTTCAATGTTTCAAAATTGAAAGGTTTTTGAAGATTTTATTGCAGGTGTTTTTAAAGGAAATTGGAACAAAAATCTTAATTGATAGGTTTTTTTTTGAAGTTTTAATATAACTTTAAAGACACTGCAGTTGTCTTGCATCTTCAATTTTAAAAATTTGATACATTTTTTTATGTTGACTTTTTTGCTGGACACTTAGTCAAAACCCAGTCAGCAATTCCTTCGCTTACGATTCAAAAAGCACACTTGTCTGCTTCAAACGTGTGTGATTTTCTCCATTAGACATCCACATCGATTTAAATCATTATTGCCAAAAACTTATTGTCTTTTCTAATTTATTCACTGCCTAGTGTGACACTAAAATATTTTAAATTGGTGAAACTTGATTGTATTCACCGATTATTTTTTTCAATTATTTCCTAATTTAGAGCATATCTACAATTTGCTTCATTTTTTTTATCTCTGACATGTTAAAAAATTAAATCCGTAACGTCTTTATGAAACACCAAGTACTTACACATACACTTCAAAAACATTAATATCGCATTCCAAACTTAACTCCAGCAGAATCTGAATAATCTTAAGCCAACAGACCACAGCGTGAAGTGTCTTCAGATGTCTCGCCCCCCCCTCCAAGCTGAAGGATAGCATTACACACAATTAAGCCCACAATTCCAACCTTCAAGCATGGGGCGATGCGAATAAAACAGCGCAGTTACCCTAAACCCGAGCGCAATCCCTTTCTTACACGAGGCAGCGTCGCCGGTATTTAATTACTGTCATTATCTGGGCTTGCGTCTCGTCTTTTAAAAACGCACTCGAGGTGCACTTACTTCGGCAAGGGGGGTCTTCCTTCTTTCGTTTCGTTCGGGGGCCTTGTAAGAGGTGCGATTGGTTAGTACACGATTTGTGTTGTAAAATAGTCTTACATTTTGCGTATTTCTTATATAATTCAATATCGATATACACACACGTATTCCTTTATGATAAAAACTCGTTTTATAGAACATTGCGTTAAGAATATTAAAATACAAATGCAATGTTACAACTACATAATAAAAATATATAAAATCTATATATGTTTCCGGAAATACATCTTCCTTAATCAGCAGAAATAAAAAGTGTTAATTCTGTGTTTTTATTTCTGCTGATGAAGGGAGATGTATCTCCCGAAACATATCTAGGTTTTATGTATTTTTATTGCTTAGTTTTGCATTTGCATTGTATTACATATTCCTTTACTTTATGCATGTATATTCTATTTATGAACAGATACATCGTATGGTCTAGATCCTTTTCGTTACAAGTACTAACTGTTATTCTCTATCAAAATATACAATTTCTTTTTATCATAAAGTAAATGTTACTGAATCATAAAGTACATTTTTCTTTATCAATATTTATATATTATTTTTTTCCAAGAGAAACAGCTTGGGAAATAAATATGCTCTTAATATTTTTTGTACCAATATGGACTCCAGCTATCAATAGATTACATGGCCATGATAAATATGACCGATTATCATTAATATATCTTCCATTATCATTGTTATATCTTCCATTATCAATGCTATATATTCACTTATCAACGTTACATATACCATTATCAATGTTAAATCTTCCCTTATCAATTTTACATCATCCATTATCAATGTTACATCTTACAATACCCATGTTATATCTTCCTATATCAGTGTTACATATTTACTTATCAATGTTATATCTTCCATTGTCAATATAATATCTTCCATTATCATTGCTACATCTTACAATATCAATATTATATATTCCCTTAATTTCATATGTTCCGTTTTCAGCCTTCATCAGTTAATCACCTGCCATTATCAATATTACACCTTCCGTTATCGATATTACAACTTCCATTATCAATATTACACGTTCCGTTATCAATATTACAACTTCCATTATCAACTTACACCATCCATTGTTAATATAAATGTCATATTATCAATGTCACACCTTCTATTACCAATAACAGTTTCCATTACCGGGATATATTCAAATGAAATATGATTAACTATAAAAAATTGACCTTATGAAAAATAAAAAAAATAAAAATGAACTTATTAGGTATTATATAACAAGTGTGTTTCTATTTAACAGTTCTTTTTGAATATTTTCTAAGGCTATTCTTTTTTCTTGTCTTCTACTTAAGCATATCTAACACCAAACGCATCTTTTCAACCATATTACAATTACAATTTTCAAATTTAAATTTTTCGATACATTCTACACAGCATGTCATTGACGACGCGTCGCGCAATTTACGCACGACCCCTCCGCCGCCTCCACGAGGCGACGGAGGCAGCATAGAAGGAGGCGATAAACAGTGAATTACGATCAAAGGCCTTAATCTGTTTACACGGTGCTGTAATTTCACGCTTCGTCACTTCCGCACCGAAAGCGCCGGGCGAGATAACTGCAACTGCAGGATTTGTTAGCCTCCCTGTGTGTCCTCCCTTTTTAGGAAGGAGGACAATTCCTGTAAAAATTATCACCTGAGAGACGCTGAAGGAAGCGCGGAGTGTCCGCAATTTGTGACGGTCTATGTTGTTGGATTTTAATCATTCAGGGTAATTTGATTTGGAGCACAAATGGTGTTGGGTTTAGTTGGACAGAATCGTATAAAGGGGTTTTGCAGATGGATTGCATCGTGGGGTAGATTGGATTGTCAATTCCGTCCTTTAAATTGCACGAATTTATAAGAAATACAAGTGACGTATTCTATGCTAAATCTAGTCTTCCAGAATATCCAACAAATTATACTGGCGTGTATACGGGACTGGTGCACGATACATCTGATCGGGATCCAAAGTCCCAACGTCTATTGAAGGCGTTGGGTGCCAGTTCAGGTATTTCCTCGTCATCTGACCATGGTTCTAAAATAACGAGGTGCATGTATGAATGTGTGTATGAATGTGTGTGTGTGAATGTGTATGTGTTCCCGGGAATTTCCTTCGAGATTGACCCCGAACCGTCGCCAATAGCCCAATGTTCAGCTCTAGTGCGACATTAATTAACAAAACCAAACCAACTATGCTAAATCACATTAAGTCATTCATTATTCATAGGATATAACATAACAGGTATCAAGTAATGTATGCCCGAAATAGTGGTTATGTGTTCTATTTCTTTATGGGTTGGTTTGGTTTAGGTTTATACAATGTCCTGCTTCCTATATCTGTCCTAGTATTGAGACTTATCACAGCCACATACACATTCACAAACACATTCATCTCATTATTTTAGAATCAAGATCAGATGACGAGGAAACACCTGCAATGACACCCAACCCCTTCAATAGACGTCGAGACTTTGGATCCAGATCCGTTTTACCGTGCACCAGTCCCGTATACACGCCGTTATTTTTTGAAGACGTTCTGGACGACTTTTCAAGTATTTTATAGCTAAGCTGGCAACCCTCCAATCAAATGCTCACTACTGTTTTACTTTTTTTTGTCAAGTCCGTTGCACAGGGTCGAACCAAGAACCCTCAGATTCAAAGCTGATGCCTTTATCCACTCAACCACGGAAGTCCTCTCTCTATGGATTGGACATAAGTAAGCAATATAAAAATGTATTCACATATTAACTGCCACATCAAAAATTGGTAAAGTGTATGTGGAACCACACTATCTTTACATAAGGGGTGGGACAATATATGTCCTATAGAGTATAGAGATCTAGACGTGGGCTTGGGACACTTTTGATTCATGGTATGAGGAAATAATTTTTAAAACGCTTGTTCTCATAAGCAAGCTGTTTGCGACATAACAGGTAATTATACTTGTGTGGACAGGTGATGTTTCGCTAATGGTTCCTACATATCGTTGTTGGTTATGATTTTCAGTATTTTGACAACTAAACGGCACTACAATCCAAAAATCTGCTTGCTTTGAGGAAGGATTGTTAACGATCCCTCCGTCAGAGGGTTACCGCCTCCTATTATAAGGCAAGTCACCCTTCCACAAAGCGTGTGATAACTCTTTTTCCTGTCTCTCCCACACCGAAATCCCCCCCCCCCTCCCACTTAAACACATTTTGAAATGAGCCAACAGCCAGCTCAACTTTTATATTACGGAGCCTATGTGAAGAGGTTACTGCATGTTATGTGAGTTATATGCAACTGACGTGGCGCCTGCAGCCAATGTACTGCGAGTTGTATTTAATTCGCTTGACAACCAAGTTCAAATGTATTGCAAAAAATCCGAAAAGACAATGAATTAAAACAAGAAATCTCTTTAAACACAATTTCTATTAGGAGACCATTTCTTCCAAAAACCTATACTTTTTGGATTTACTTATGATAGTAAGTATTAGTTCGCCTGTAAAGATACTAGGGGAAGGGCAGCTTGTACACATTGTGTAAAACAACACATAAAAATGGGTACCTGAATATACTCGTTTTTCTTTGAGTACAATTGCATCGTAAATGAACGATGACGTACTCATATTTAAGTAATTGTACATTCTCAAAAATGAGCAGCGGAACTTAATATTGCTAATTTCAGCTTCTGTTCAAGCCGACCTGGCAAACTTAAAATAGTTGTTCAGAAGATGGTTCTCCACATTATTTGATATAGATTGCTTAAATGGTAGCTGAGTTATTACAACTCAATTGTCTTTTTCAGATTCTTTTGGCACACATTTTTAACATATATTCTGTTTATAACTTCTTCACGTCGCCCTGCTAATTCGAGTTTTCTTAATATTGTAGTAGCAGTATTTTTGTATCGAAGCTTACAACCATCGATGGCAAATGACAACTTATCACCGATCGGGCTCGAACTAGTAATCATTTGATTCATAGCTGAAAGCATTTATACACTAGGCCACGGATACACAGGTTCGTTGTTATCTTTCTTGGAGATGCTTGTTGATGTAGCGACAGCGAAATGTTATCTTGCAGTTTAAAGAGGTTGAACCAATTATCGGTTAAATCACTTTTTGTATATAAATGATTTTTGGTTCAACCTAGATGTCACCATAATATGGTGTAGACTTCTGTTTTGCACCAATATATGGTGCATCGTTGAGCTGAAAGTCTTAACACTGTAATAATGTATGCAAAGAATGTACAAAATATAGGCATTCAACTTGCCTTAATCTTCAATACGTTCCAATGCATTTCTCCCACAACAATGCATAATAACACTAATAAATTCGCCTTTCTACAGCAATAATATTTTCAAGAGAAACATTTAATATACATTTAAAATAGTTCATTAAAATTCATAAAAAATTATTTCATATTTCCAACATGCTTCAGCGTAATGCATTTACAGCATACTAAAATGATTATTTCCCAATACAAAATCTCGTTAAAGTTTCAGCTCCTGTTCAAATGTGATGGGAGCGTCAGGGTAATTCTTGTTTAACAATGATTTTAAATTAATTTATGAGAGCTGCGACGACATTTATTTAAAGAGCAGCCATGGAAGCTGGTTATTTAATTTGCAGTGGTATTGAAGTGAATCTACTGCCAATACACATTGAATTACGAGTCTAGTCTAGTAAAATCTAATAACAACGCCAGGGGATTTT
This sequence comes from Troglohyphantes excavatus, assembly GCA_963932185.1. NCBI lineage: Eukaryota > Metazoa > Arthropoda > Arachnida > Araneae > Linyphiidae > Troglohyphantes > Troglohyphantes excavatus. The sequence goes on from OZ010668.1 coordinate 5,287,105, forward strand.
CGGACACTTTTATTACGTAATAAATGATTGAGTTAGATGATTCCATTGAGCAAAATCCATTTATTGTATATTGTATTAGCAATATATTTAAATGAGATAAAATAAATCGTGCTTTGTTGTGTGTACATTTATTATTATAAATTCCGTTGGAAAATTTGTAATATATAAAAGAATACTTGTTTAATACAATCAAAATTTGGAGCATTAATAAAGTCCAACAATTGTTATTGTAATATCGAAATATTCACATTTATTTTGTTTATGTATATTTTTATGCAAATATAGTCATAACTTTCGAATATAAATATTTTTTTTTAACTTGCTTTATGTTAAATAAATTTTAAAATTACTTTTTTATTTTCTAACAAAAAGTTAGAAAATGTATTTTTTCTGCAAACTATAATTTGTTAGTTGCTTTGTGGGAAAAAAAATTACAGCTTCACAGTATCCAAATAATTGTAAAATTCAGGATTTTTTTATATACAAAAATTATAGTTTGGGAACCTTCTAAATATACTTGAAATCTTTTGTTTTTTAATCAGTTGATATTTGATGCTGGATAACATGTACGTTTATCCAAAAGCGAAAACTTTAAACATTTTTCTTTTCTCAATGTTTGGATTTCCTTGATATTACGATTTTCGAAATGTTAAGACTTTTTATTTATTAAAATAGAAAGGTGAAACTTTTTAATTACAATGTGAAATATGTGCATATTTTAAATTTGCAGGCGAATAAGTTCTATAAGTAGTATGTTTTCATTTAATTACTTAATTCAAAACATTTTATTTTTCAAGAAAAAATGCATGTTATTGCGAATAACTGCTAATTAAAAATCAAATACATGTAGTGTACTTAATTTTAATACCGATTCATATGCATTGTTGTTCAAAGTATAAGAAAAAAAAAATTCTGAAAAATAGGAATATTTTAAAAAGTGGACTAAAAATGTCCGATTAACTTACAGTACAAGTGTTAAAAAAGCAAAACAATTTCTTCAGTTTTTCTCAAAATGTATATACGTTATGGTAGAACCAACTGCACCATTGTAAAAATAACTATCCGATCGTTGTAATCTCTGAAATGTGTAAGTCTTATAATGAATTTCGATAAGGTCACAACTGATGTTCACAATCGTATAATTTATCTGCTATAAGACATTAAATAGCATTCCCTTGTATATTGGTCTTAATTTAAAAAACAGTGGTCGTTAACTAAGGAAGTATATTTTTCAGTTACAACAATTTTCCTGTCACAATTTTCATATAATATAAAAAATATACACTCAAACCTGTTTTTGTACGGTCTTTTTTTGTGCAATTTTTTTGTGTGCGACTTTTTTGTGCGATTTTTTTTGTGCAGTATATGACAATTTCAATCAAATTGGAACATAATTGATTATCTGGCTACCGAGACATATACAAGCGTCTAGTGAAACAACATTCGTAGCAAAAACTGATCACTGACTACATGGTAACTGAAAAAAAAGTCAACTCTTAAACGATAGTGCGAGGTAGTATCTTCAAGTGACGAAAGCGATTTTGAACCAAGTACGCGTATTGTCAGACTACGAAGGATAAGCAATGGTTATACGTTTCGAAAAGTTTTCTATGTGTAAAATAAGTACATATGTAAATAAAATATTTAAAAATGCTCGCATGTGCATTTTCTAAATCAGATTCCAAAAGGTTTGCGGAGATTCCAAGTAGCTGTCAAGCCTCGTGTCTTGATTTCGTTTAAAAAAGCAATTCCTAGTTATTTCGTAAAGTTTTGAGTTATTTTCTATGTGAGATTTTTTTTATGCGGTCCCTATCCACCGCATAAAAAAAATATTTTTTAATTGTGATGCGAAAACTATTTTTTATAGCTACTCGTGAAGTTTTGTACACATTTTTTTTATGCGGTCCCTATCCACCGCACAAAAACAGGTTTGAGTGTATGTTGTTATAGTAAAAATGTCGCTTACCTCGAAACAAAGAGTAAAGTGGAGCGTCAGCTGTGAGAATCGAGCAAGCTTCCCTTAACGATCGGTATTCATCACAGAATGCTGAAACAAACAAAAACATAAGTTAGTATTCTTAAGCGGTTTGATTTTCAGTTTTACCTTTGGGAAACGTTTTATTTAAATGGGAACTTATATAATTGCTCTAGTCTTAATCAGCTTTTTAATTAATTGTTTACATTGACACATAACTTTAAAAGTAAAACGTTTCAACGTTAAGACATATACATTTTTAAAACAAAATTTGAGAAGGCCTCATCGGGACTCAAACTCGCGACCTATTGCTCGGATGAGTCTCAAGCGCTGCCGACTATGCTGCAAAAGGAAGTTCTATTTACAACTTGTAAATATTTTCTAAGATTTTTTTTTGTTTTTGAAATAATTCTTATAAACGTATTTTTGTTTATAACAGACCATAATTATTTATGTACGTTTCGGCACTGCTCTAAAATTTTCTTTCTTTTAATACCTCACTTGTTGTTAAGATCCGTCGCGTGTTAGAGGGGTAAAAGGGATCTATATTATAGAAATAATATAAATATGATACTTGTATAGTATAAACATATTTAAAAAATATTGTAAAATAGCAAACTTTTTCATGTTGGGAAAATTGGGTTGAAAGCCACAGTCGTGACGCCATCTACTGATTTAGATTAATTTACAATGCAGACATTCAATTCCACAATGAATTTTGATTGGTTGAATTTACATCACGCTAAGTCGTTGGGTGAATACTACAACTAGGTAACTGCAGAGTAATTACATATATATATATATATATATATATATATATATATATATATATATATATATAACCCGACCTCTCCCTTGAGATATACGGCCATTAGTTGCAATGACATAGATCATAAATATAATACATGAAGATCACTCTATACTTCTAACAAATAGTATGATTTTGAGCTACTCGCTCAATGAATTACAACGTGAAATATTTGCGCATTTTATCAAGAACACTGTGTAGGGTGGTTTCCCCAACCATCTGTAAATGTACATAAAGAAATTAAACTTAAAAACAAATCAAACTTGTCAGCGTGAGCACGAGACTGAACATCATTTAGATCAATGTTCGCGTATTGGTATTGTCTGTATGACAGTTCATAAGTATTAGTCCAATACTGACTATACACCAATGTTCACAGTTTATATGTGTTAAACACTAGCTGCGTAAAGAGGTGACTGGATCACCGATAGTGTCTGAGGCACCGTAAACCATTTGTACTGGCACATATGTTCTACAAGCAACAGTTCGTAGCAGTTAGCGTCGGATATTTGAAGATTCGCAAGTATTTCTTTTCCATGATGGCTTGTACAATTGAAGAGTAATTACATAACACTTACCTATTAGTAGTATATTATGACTTATCCCATGGTGTGTACATAACAAGCTATTGTTGTTGATAATTCCAGATTTATCTCGAATTAAAGACCTAAACGATGGTTAGATGGTGAAGACAACACCTGAGTTAGAACCCCAACTTCCAAACCTTCCCATACCAAACACAACCGATTTGAACAACGACTGATGTAACCCCTCTCAGCACGGTTATTTTGTTCAGATCAAAAGTTTCGAACTCACAACTCTCCGATTACTAACTCACAATTACGTGATATGACCCAATTAAATATTTCGTCAAATTGAGGAAATTCGTTTTGTTCTATATTTTTCCCTGAAATTTATTTCGTCAAAAATGAAACATACGCATAAGTATCAATTATGAGTTAATGTCCATGAAAAGGGCAGTAACAGAATCTGAGTAAAAGAAATGAGAATTACTTTCATCAAAAATCTGAGGATTCTTCTTTCGTCAAAAGTTACGAGAGTAATGACGAAACTACTGTCGAATATGGTGAAAGTAGAATTGACGATCACAGTATTCTCGAGAATGACAGTGTTATTCCTCAGAATGTGACCATACATTGAATTAGTGTATAGATTTTTCGCATATTGGCAAGCAGGGACTCGTTCAGGGGTGTGCGATGCGTGCCACCGCACTGGGCCCCGCGATTCTGGAGGGCCCGACGCTTATTAGAGAACATTGCGCAAAATGAGAATGTTACGGATAAAATGTCTTGTGCATTTTTTTTTACTTAATACTTCTTTAAAATCAGTTAAATTGTGTAGGAGAATATAAACACTATGTTACGATTTTAGGCGATCCATTTCGACACTATAATTCCACGACAAATAGCACGACTGACATAAATGTTGTCCCGTTTGGTTATTTTTAAAGTATGCTTATTTTTAATTTTCAATTAAAAATGAACAAAACAATACGGACTTTTTTACGTAACAAAGGTATCTAATAAATACTACATGCAAATGAAATGTAGTATTATCAAATATTTGTAAAAATACACTTGCAATAGGTAAACATGCGACAGACATATTCATAAGTTCCATAATTCATAAGTTTCATTGAAACTAAAGATATGTTTGTGTGGATGATAAAATAGGGCCCCTCGCTGCTATGTTTGCACAGGGCCCCGCGATTGCTAATAGCGGGCCCTGTTGGAAATAAACACCGTGGTTAGACGTACTATGTCTGCTGGTGACCACAACAAAAAGTCTAAGCGGATCAAGAGACCCACGGGATTCCCGTTTCCACACAAAGCAGCCGGAAATCCTTCCTAAAAGCTGTTTCGTGTTCCATGGACCGCAGTTTCCTGTTACGGGAAGAAAGTAAAAACATTCCGGAGGAATGCGAGAACTTAAAAAAGGATTTTTCCAGTTTCTTAAAAAAGAAGCGGTAATGGAAATCGGGAATAGAATGTTCTTTGAAAACACACATTCGGGAAGTGTCATTGTTAAAAATGGATACTCAAACATGGCAAAAGCGTCTTTGAGTCGTCCAATTGCGAAACTCGTCAAATCCAAACAATCGAAAATCGGGATTTTCGGGCCAATTTGTTTGTTAAACCAACCTTGTTAAGGTCCGTAGCTTAAACAGTTTCAAAACACTTCTAAACATTCGAGAAAAACTTCTAAAGTCCAATAGTGTAGAACATTTCTTTAAATCCGTCAAAACTTGCTATATTCACAACTTTGAGTACTTGGTGCATCTGGTTTGGCTACAAATCTCAATAAATCCTCGAACTTTTCTCCCTTTTATTTTACAGTATTACAATATCAATATTTTTCACTTATTTTTATGCAAGAGAATGGTAATACTGTTTCATGTGAGGGAAATAATGATGCCTATTGCCGTACAATTTAATAAATCCTTAATACT